>JAWQEG010008527.1:40000-56851 GCA_033782935.1 Petrolisthes cinctipes
GGAAGGAGCTTGTTTCGTGGAATGGTCAGGAGGAATCATAAGCCTCCAATTTTCATACACAGGGTCCTTAAGCATAACGAGGAAATATGTAGGAAAATATCATAAAGTCAAAACAAAACTAGAATGAAAAAGATGGATGAAGAAATGAAGGAGGATGTAATAGAGAAAATGGAAGAAAGGAAAGTGGGAAGAAAGTAGGTGAAAGGAAAATGGGAAGATAAAGAAAGGGATAGAGAAATTGGAGGATAAGATTACTAGGAGATGGAGGACTTAGATAATCAGCAAAATTGAGGAAACTAAATTAAAGTGTGCAATTAAAGTAGACACGAAAGAAGGAGGAAGAAAAGGAGAAGGAAGAAGAATTATAAGGAACGTGAGAAAAGAGTAAGAGGAAAAAGAGAAGAAGAGGAAGAAGAGCAGGAGAAGGAAGAGGGAAATCAGTAAAAAGAACAGGAGGAGGCGAAAGATGAAGAGCAGAAGATGGAAGAGGAAAAAGGAAGAAGGAAGAAGAAGAGAGAGAAAGAGGGCATAAAAGAATAACGTGAGAGGCTCCGTCGATTACCCCCATATTTATGCCACTATTATACAGGAATATTACATTTTACCTTTACGAAACTTATATTACATTTTAGCTTCACGAAACTTTTGCGCGAGTCGTTTATTTCAGCCAGGGAAGGAGATTGGTTATTGACATTGTGCAGAATTGATGAGGTGGGTTATATAAATAATATCCGTTTGGGAAGGGAAGGGAAAGGAAGGGGGAGGCTGGTGTTATATGGATCTGTGTGTGTGTGTGTGTGTGTGTGTGTGTGTTTGGGAAGGGAAAGGAAGGGGGAGGCTGGTGTTATAAGGATCTGTGTGTGTGTGGGGGGGGGGGAAGGGAAAGGAAGGGGGAGGCTGGTGTTATAAGGATCTGTGTGTGTGTGTGTGTGTGTGTGTGTGTGTACAAAGAGCAATATGAGGACTATAATATTCTCATTTTAATTGGGAATCAACTATGACCTTGAAATTATTGATTGGGATATAAAAATATAATAACATACATACATGCATACATTAACACCCACGTATGCACATCCATACATACTGTCATTCATTCATACATATACAGTATACATACATCGAATCATGTATACATTTATTGATAACTAATAAGAGTGGGATGAATGGATTGACAGAATGAACTTACAGAGAAACAATTCATATACAAACATTTATAAATAGTTATCTAAATGTAGAGACAGACATCACAGCACCTCGATAATAATAATAATAAACTTCGGCTGGCATAGAGGGGAGAGTAACAACAAAGTGGTCTAGGTGGCAGGAAGTGAGAAAAAAAAAAAAATTGAACATCATGAAGGATAGCAGCCACACCATTCATCATCATCATCATCATTATCATCATCATCATCATCTTTCCCGTCTTTAATGTCAACACGTCTTTAGTATCTCAGCATGGCAGTAACGGGATTATAAATGTTTCTCTCTAGTGACGACTGAAGCCCATTACTTTCCTTTTTAGAGCACTTATTTATATACAAGGTGTTAGGCGAACATACAGCAACATCGGGTAAAAATTTTGGACCACGGAACGAAGGTCACAGAAATAACAAAATAAAAAATAAAATAAAAATAAAAATAAAAATAAAAATAATAATAATAATAATAATAATAGTGTCTGACATGAGCAGTTGTTTGAATGTTTTCGGTACACGTTTTTCCCACTGTGCATCGATGCATTTGAGAACCAGTGTACAAAGCATGATATTTATTGCACACTGTAAACTTCCACATGATACCTATGTATGATGTAGTCTGATATTTTGTGAATTATATGGTATGACAGTTATGTTTGTACGTGGTAATGGATGAGACACGTGAGTATATACATAAGTGGACATAAAACACAACTACTATAACTCTAATGATAGTAGTGGTATAGTGCAGCTGGGGAGTCTTCCGTCCGCTCTCTTGGAAGCAACTGGTTTTTATTTTTATTTCTCTCCATGGCAATAGAGCTTCATAAGGCCCCTGTGATCGTGTATGAGAAGATATGGAGGCCACTGATTCCTCCATTATGCTCCACGAAACAGATTCCCTCTCAGTAACCTTGAGGTCGACTGTTTCCTGGCATAGTTTGATGGATTCAGTCTCCCTCCAAGCCAACCACCTTCTATATAGTATCCCCTTAATATCTTCTCTACCAACACCCCTTCCACACTTATCCATCCACCTCCGCCTCATACAGTACTGCCCCTCCATCGTAATTATCTAGGAAAGCAATTTGCCTTGTACTTTCCACACAGCGAGAGGAAGGGTCCCCAACTACTCACTCACTATGTAGGGCCAAGGTTGAAAAGGAGGAAGCGAGAAGCAGATTTATATATGTATGTATGAGAATGAATAGTAAGTAAATCTTTATATGAACCATTGGATTTATGGGATGTACACATACATGCACGAACAAGGATGACAAGCAGGAAAGAAAATCAAGATATGAGATGAACAAGAATAAGAAAAATGTAGGAAAAAAAGAGTTAAACAAGGGAAGAGATAAAGAGAAACAGGGAGAGAGAGATAGAAAAGAAGAGACTCTGAGGATTACAATTTGTGAGAAGAAGAGTTGGAAAGTTAATACAAATGGATGAAAAAAACCAGCCAAAGTGAAAATCAACTGAAAACAACATTGTCAAAATCATTAAAATTATCAACCTGAAGCAGAAAGTATAATAAATGGTTATAGAGAGTAAATCAATGACAGGAACTCCATAGAAACTACACAGGGCGATGGAAAGAATGGGTAGAGATTGATACACGAGACAGAAAAGGGACCAATACACGAGACAGAAAAGCGACCAGACCAGACAGCAAGCGACCAAGAGACAGAAACTACAAACAAACAAACAAACACACACACATACTACAGGACGACACACACATACACATACACATATACATAGGCATTATAATGGAATGATTAGATAACGAACATGGCCAGTGGGGGTAAATAAATTAAAGGGAAATCTCATATGCAAGGAAAAATTTAGGCTAAGGGTGACAATAAATAATATAGTGACACAGGGAAGAGCCAAAACGATAAAACACGAATAAAAATAAAAAGGTATGATATTATATGCAAATAGAAGAAGAAAAAGAAGTAGGAAGAGGAGGAGGAGAAGAGACAATGACCAGAATATATATATATATATAAAAAAAAAAGCTTGAGGAATGGAAAACTTACGATAATAAATGCAAATAGATAGAGTAGGAGTTGAAGGAGGAGTCAGAGGAGGAGAAGGAGAAGAATACAAGGACCAGAATATTATATAAAAACAAACAAAAGCTTGAGAAATGGAAACATGACTTACCTGTAACCAACGAATTTATCGAGTCTATCATCGCGGCTGTTGGAATATGAGGTCATTGTGGTGCTTTTGTAACTACCAAGTGGACGGTCATTATAAACAACAACACACAACATACTATAGTAGTAATAATTATCAGCAACAGGTATAGAGTCAAGAACATAAATAAATAAATAAATATGTAAATAAATAAATAAATGACACGTAAAAAACACTCTATAGCTTATACTATAATGGTAAATATAGCCTTACTGTATACTTATACTAATAGAAAATACTTAAAATACTTACTTACACTTATTGGGATACAAACCTGCAATTCCTGTTTTGTGTACGTGTGTGTGTGTGTGTGTGTGTGTGTGTGTGTGTGTGTGTGTGTGTGTGTGTGTGTGTGTGTGTGTGTGTGTGTGTGTGTGTGTGTGTGTGTGTGTGTGTGTGTGTGTGACTGCCTGTGTACATGCACGTGTTTTTATATGCGAGTTTAATGAGATGGTACACTGTTGGTAAATCTGGAGCAAATGATTCCTCCAAACTATTCCAGACAACAGGCCACCATTATTTTTGTTAATTTGGTCCTGTTTCCTGTCATACTTTGGAGTAATCAATGCACTCTTTAGTACCAAAAGTGGTAACAAAGGATGTCTGTAACCCTAAGCACATGAAATACAATAAATAGCAAGTATACAAATAAATCAATATACTAGATAAACCGCATATATAACTTGTCAATATACACACATAGGGAAGTAACTATAGCCTGTATTTTAAGGACCCTGTGATCGTGTATGAAAATTAGAGGCTTCGGATTCCTCCTGACCATGCCACGAAACAAGCTTCTTCCAAAATAGGTGATGTTTCGTGGCAATATTAGAAGGACTCGCTAACCTCCAATATTATGAATACATCACCGGGTCCTTAATTACTCTCTGTGTCCACACTATTGGAGATGCGAGAGGAAAAAAATAACATACTTAATAGGCCACGATTATAGACGGGACATTTGCAGATAATCACAGCCTCAAGGTCGATAATAATCAGATTAGGGTTCAACGGTAATGGCTTTTTGATCCTCTGGCATTCTTGCTCAGGGTGGGGGTGGTTTTTACACGGTGCTTCTTGTATTGCAGGAAGCCTTTCATTTTTATAAAGCATCTGTCACATCTCAGTTCATTACAATAGTTCAACAAATGTAAAATGAAAATGAAATGTATGTAGATTTAATTTGTTCATTTAATTAATAGGGAAGTTGATTCTGATACAACTGTAGCGAGTTATAATTACTCGATTACTATATTTTTTGTTGTATATATAACGAGTGGGGAATGAAAATGTGTTTGTTGCTAGACTTGGTAGCTGATGCTTATTGATAATTTTAGTTATTTCAGTCATCTAAATATCTTTTATACACTATTTGTGGCAGATAGCTCTTGCTCTTTAGAGGAAAATAAGCGTGTCATGGGTGCAAAATAAGTAAATAAGGATTGAGTGAGTGCTGCCGTGTCCCGTGTGTCAGATACTGAGAATGACATTGGGTTGGTTGAATGGGGTAGTGATTGAAGATTTGAATTTGATGTGCAAATAAAGTGAGCCTTTCCATTTTGGTGCTGTTTGTGCCCAAACGTGTCATGCTAGAATCAGCTAAGAGAAGAATAGTTTATGTGAGGAAACAAAAGACAGGTTTGTGATCAAGAAGCGTGTGTGGACTGCACAAGGAGATCATGATTATAAACATAGATGACACTGAATGCACTTCCCACGTCCATTGACTGTATAGTATTAATCCACACCTCCAGTCGTTCTTATGTAATCAACTATACCAGCTCTCTGTCCTTCCGCCCCTCTACTTCACTCATCATTCTATTCCAAGCAGCCCTCCCAATTCTTTCAACCATCTATCCATGCCTTCTGTTCTTATATCCCTCCACTCCACCATCCCTTCCATCCTTGTATGTACCATCCCACCTCTACACCTTTCAGCCGTATAACAATCATGGACGCTAAACAGGCCTCCATCATTCCATCCTTTCACTCCTTCTATCCTCGTACTTCCAGGGTCATATACCTTTCTTAGCCCTCCTCCTACAGAGTCTTTCAACCTACAATCATTTCTCTACTCTTTCATCCTACACAACATCTAGCCCGGAGCACTATGCATCTCCTCTCGTTCCACTCCATACAATCTTCACCATTTCGACTCGTCTCCACTCTCAGGCATTATTTTTTTGGGTTGTGATTGGGTGGGAAGGCGACTGGGGTTTGAATGTGAACTGGGGTGTGGACTAGAGTGTGGTTTGGGATATGGACTGGGGTGTGGGTTGGGGTGTGTACTGGGATGTGATTTGGGATATGAACTGCATGGAGTGTGGGGTGAAGTGTGAACTCTGTGTTGGGGTAAAAACTTGTGTATCACTTCTAATATTTCCTCGCCCGAACCCTCTACTTTCACTGTTATACTTCTTCCTGCCTACATTTATCTTCATTCATCCTCCACTCGTTCTTTCCCCTTTCATGATCAATTTCCGTCTCACCGTTTTCTTCCCTCCCCCAACCTCTCTTTCAGAAAATCATGTCTCCCTTCATCTTCCTCCCCCTCTGCATTTTCACTTCAGCCTTCCCTCCCTAACCACTTTTAACCCTCCCGTCCCTACCTTATTCATTTGTAACTCCCTCCTTCTATCGCTTGTACTCCTTATCCTTTACACTTCCGCTTCCCCTACCGTACTACATTTGATCTCACCTTTTTCCTTCCAACCCACTCTCATCCCCATCGACCACACCTCTCCTTATCCATCTGCTTCTCTTATTCCATATCCCACTCCTCCTGCCACCCACTCACTCCTCCTGCCCATCTTCCGTCAAGCCCCACTAGCACTGCAGAGAGCCAGGGAGTGTATATAATATAACCGTGGCCTGAATCCCCAGTGGGCAAGCTGGGACTCTTGTCAATGTACCAATATAATACTTACCCCATGGCAGGCCGTTGAAATTGCCCAGACTACGCCACGGGTGATCTGGAAAGGAGAGAAGGGTATCGTTAGGTTATGTCTCGTGTTAATAGATTTCCATATAGTTACGACAATGATGGTGAATCTTATTTAACTGGACTGTTTCTCTAGCAAAATATTTGCTTTTATCATTTACTTTCCCAAATACATTAAAAATACTAGGCTGTATATATCAAACAGTAATGTGAAATAGTTAAATAAACTAGAATGACGTACAATGGGATTTGCGTGATATTTCGCCTATTAACCTACAGACAGAAAGTTACAAAGAATTCCGGAGCTCATTCCCCTCTCCCCACCACGACGACACCCTTTATTGATGATGTGTGAAAAGTAGACAAACAAGGATCCATACAGTATATAAGTTGATTATTCACATCTGAGTTGTATACCGAAATTCTATGTAAAATATCATACAGTATCGTTCGTTCACCGTGTAGGGAATTTTCTTTGTTCTTTATTACTGCCGGATTGAAGCAGGTGAATCTAGAACCTGCCAACGGGGAGCGTGTTTTACGAGGGGTGGAGTGATAAGCATGCAACATTCGTCTTCCATTACCTACAGTTCGTGTGTGGCAGCCCAGAAAATACAATACATACTGCATGTGTACGAGAACAAAGGAGTATAAGGAATAGCACAACAACAGACCATGTGGATCTATAAGTCATTTGTTCGGATTAAAAAGAAATGTTATTATAGTGACGTCGTAGATAGATAACATCATAGAAATTAGTAAGCTCTTCCTCATCCATAATTATATATCTCCCAGATTTTAAACTTGTTATGATCAATACAAAATGACTATACCATATTTGTTATTTTGTTACGTTATAAATATTAAAAGTGCATTTGTTATTTTTGTTATTTTGCTCCTGAATTTACAAGAAGGTCTACTAAGAAATAAATAGTTAAAGTAATGTTGTCAAGTTTCAGGTATACTTAATAAAAACGTGTTCATAACAAACTAGTAGCATATCGAGCATACCGTACATAACTATGAGTTCAGACATCAATACCCATTAATTTTTAGCCATCGGTCCTCCCACGACTGCATGAAACATTAGTAAATCCACATATATATTATAAGAAAAACTATATAGCCCTTCTAGAAAATAGCTAGTAGCGGCCACGATTGTATGAAACATTAGTAAATCCACATATATATTATAAGAAAAACTATATAGCACTTCTAGAAAATAGTTAGTAGCAGTTGGTGGTCTTTTAGGAAACCAAAGTAGATATGAAACGCAAAAATAATCACATTGTTATGCTTATGTTATGTTATGTTGTGATGACGTCAGCAGGATTTCTTCGTTGCATGGATTGATATCGATGTGGAAGCAACACTACGTTCGTTCGTTCGTTCGTTCGTCCAAGTAAAGAACGTTTGACTCAATCATATTTTTCGACTTTTATGATACACGTGTCCCATTTCTCTCCTTTATGGCCTCATTATTTACACTAATGTTCCTTTAGAGGTTAAATATAAAAGGCTCATAGTTCAGGAGTTCTCATATTACTCGTATACAAATCTTACTGCTGGATGAAAGGCTTATCAATGACACGATACGGTGCAAGTGAACACAGGTAAATGTGATGTATTGCCAACACTTGAGCATACATACACACACGCACTGACTACATGCAACCTCAGACACACACACACACACACACACACACACGGACACAGATACACATTCACACACACTTTACGATAAGCACAAACATGCACAACTCACAATAAAGTATTAGGACACAATGTTATCAGAAAAACAAAACAAAAACACACACGACGCTATCACAAACAACAACAACAACAACAAAAACAGCAACATACAAACCACCCAAGCAAATACACTCAGTTCACTCCTCCCCCCACCCCCACCCCCACCCAACAACGCGTTAATAGACTCACCAGCACGGATACACCCAGCCAGGACACCCACCCACCCACCCACACACCCACACAACCAAACACACATGCACACAGAGCACGCACACAGCCACACTCATAGCATCTCAGACGTGTTTGGAATACTCGGTCCACACTCCCACGCAAATCGAACTTTCATGTAAATATCAGGAAGCGACAGTGATCAGAATATATACATTTGCCAAAGTACTTCATGTGTGTGAGACGATAAGATTAAGTTCACACAATGATCGAGCACATGACGCATTTTCATATATAACATACAGTCTTGGAAAAATATTAATAATAATAATCTATATAGGGGGGACTCATGTACACAAATGTTTGACAGCTTCCCTCTGTTCGTTAGCTGAGAAACTTTTCAATAAGAAGATTAATTAGTATTTTCTAATATACTACAAGCAGCTACTGACTCCACTATTCATAAAAATAACATCATATGAGAAAGTAAAAGCATTCGTCAGCAATTTGGTTGAGTTATCCATATGTGTATTGAAATTGATGTCTACGACTGTACATGTACCCTCATACGTATACGTATCTGCACTAGTATACACTCACATACATGCACACATTTTTCTCCTCAACATTTCCTATTCTACCGGTATGTCATTTTGACGAGAAGGCGAAGTCAAGACACGCAGAGGGACGATTAGTTGTGGAAGGGCAGGGTACAGTTCAGAGAAGACGAGGGAGAAACTTTGCCTCCACCGCTGCAGGTAAACAATGGGAGCCTGTAGAACTCTTTGTTGATAGAAAAAGTTGGTTATCACCCATGGAGATTTGTTTATGCTCAACACTGTATCCTTCACCGACATATGACAGAAGAAGCAGGCACTCATTAAATTCGACGCTAAGTGTAGAGAAACTGAGACAGTGCTTCCCCTTCATCTGCTCGGAACTGTACTTGGGAACACAAAGGAAGTGTAAAGACAAACAGGACTGAGATAAAAGGGTAAAGAATGAAAGAAAAAGCAGTTGTCAATGAACTTGGCTTCATTTTAATCTTTTAAGAGATACGTGTTTGATTTAAGTGTGCAATATCATGCATTAAGTGGTGGATATTGAGCATTAAGTATAAGGCATATATGTAGAAATAGTTGGAGATATGCAGATTGAATATATTAATACCTTCCAAGAAAAACTGTTCAGATGCAGTAGTCACATCTATCAATCAGAAAATGAGGGATTTATAGTTCATGTATAAATAATTTGTCCATAAAATGAAAATAAAAAGCATGTAACGAGACTGTGCTATAGTGAGGGAGGAAAAAGCAACGTCAATTGGCATTTGGCAACGATTCATAAACATAATAACCGGACAACAACACACAGAACCGTAACAAAAATGGCATGACTCCTACACTCATAGTATTAGTTTTGGAAGAGAACTATTGATTGACGACTATGATGAAGTAGATGAAGTAGAAAAAGAAGAATATACAGTCCATTATAGCCCACTGCAGGACTAAGATTCTCCACTAAGGAAAAATAGTACTAGGAAATCCTATCCTACATTTGATTATGGTGGGGTGAATAAGGATACGTAAGAAACAATGAGAGAAAAAGCAGATGTCAATGAACTTGGCTTAATTTTACACTAACTATCATAATCGGTAACTAAAAAAAAAAAAAAAAAAAAAAAAAACTATTTATATATTTATCTCAGTACCAGAAACCACACAGACACGCGGAGTAAAATGCACCTGTTTGGTACGGCATCCAGAAAAAGGACGGGCGAGGTGGGTGGTGAGGGTGGCAGGTGGGAAAGGTCGGTGGGTGGGCATGTTGGTCGGTGAACGTGGAGGCTGGGTGGGATTGCTGGTTGATAAGGGAGGAGGGCAGTTGGGATTCACTGGCAGGTGCTGGGGTGGGTGAAGAGGGCAGGGTGGAGGGGTGAGGAGGAGGAGGAGGAGGGGCATTTGGGATTAGCTATCAGGGGAATGAAGCGGATAGAAGAACCCACTGGCGAGGTATATAGGGAAGAGAATTGTTATGATCGCTGGCTGGTGAGGTGTGTAAAGAGGATAGGAGGGCAAGATGGCAGGTGGAGGGAGATGTGTAGGATGCTGACAGAACACTATTGAACATCAGAAACAATAACATAACAGAGAAGCACATTACTGTCAAGATGGTTGGTTCCTCCTTTCAGTAGTGATAAAAGATGGATAGAAAGATTGATTGACTGACTGCTTGATATTAGGCGCCGCAATAGCGAGGTCATATAGCGCCAGAAAAGGGTGACAGAGAAGTGTGACAGCAAGCAGGAAGGAAATAGACGATAGAAAGGGAAAAACGTATTCTAGCTTTTTCTTCATATATTATAACAAATGACAAATTTCATCTGCACGGGAAATATACACTAGTATTTTCCTACTGCATGTATTATAATGTACGTGTGTATGATGGAGGAACCTTCACACCTTCACGGGATATTGCATTTGCTCACACACACACACACACACACACACACACACACACACGATTGCAGTGCACCATTTACTTCCTATTTCTTCCCTCCATGATTATCCTCATCTCCTACAAATCTATCCCAATCATCACTCACTATCTCTTATGCTTATTATTCCTTTACTGAATGGACTGGCATATACATCAATGGAAACCACGGAATAAAGTAATTAGTAGCAATGATCTGGTAGCAATTATCTGGTAGCAATGATCTGGTAACAATGATCTGGTAGCAATGATCAGGTAGCAATGATCTGGTAGCAATGATCTGGTAGCAATGATCAGGTAGCAATGATCAGGTAGCAATGATCTGGTAGCAATGAACTGGTAGCAATGAACTGGTAGCAATGATCTGGTAGCAATGAACTGGTAGCAATGATCTGGTAACAATGATCAGGTAGCAATGATCTGGTAATAATGATCAGGTAGCAATGATCTGGTAGCAGCACTAAAACAAAACAAATGAGATTCAAAACAGGTAGCGATGAAAGTTATGGGACTGAAAATTGCTATGACAGGAGGTCGTGTGTGAAGTGAGGGATGACTGGAGCTTCCCCATACAGAGACCTCTTCTCATCCCTGTCCCCTTCAGTATACCTCTTCTCTCATCCCCGGGGTCCTTCTCTCTACTTGACTCTCTCCTCTTTTTTTTCTTTTTTTTAACATATCCTTTCCTCTGCCTTTCTTTTCCCTTGTTTATAGTTTTCGTAATAGATGTATGCTAGTGACGGATTTCTTAAAGGTAGATCTGCAACTGTTTATTCTATTTTTGTAGCTCTTTTAGTATGATAATTATGTAACATGAATATATTAGATATTGTATATATATAGGTCTGAGGAAGCAAATGCTAAGCTATCTATCTCATTGAACTTTGTGAGATCAAGGGCGGATGATTGACGTTAGGTGCAAACTGTTCAAACCTTTACAATGTCAAGGGTATCCCAGCCAGAACTTATGCAGAACACCTCTTCACCCAAACAACTAATTAGCATAATATAATAATTTATTCCAAACATCACTAGGCCTTCGTTATGTGACTGGTGGGTGGTCATGTCGGGCTCCTCCTGCTTCGCCTGCCAGTGTTTGCTAATGGCCGGGTAAAGAGCATTCATGCGTAATTGTCCAGGCTGTGTGATTAGTAAGGCAGGAGACCTATGTGGGTGGCCCAATCCCCGGCGCCAGCGTCTCCTCCCTGAGCCAATCACAGGTGGAGAACACAGCCGGTGGGAGGGGATGGGAGAGGGGATGGGAGAGGCTAGGACGGGACTTACGGCTGAGCGAGGTAGTAAATCATTGTAACAGCCACGGCCCTTCCTTCCTACCCTGTCCTCCTCCTCCTCCATCTCCTACTCCTCCTCTCTCCCATCTGCCCTCGCCCTGCTCCTATCCTCCTCCTCCTCTTCCTCCTCCTCCTCCTCCTCTGCCCTCGCCTTACCCCTGTCCTCCTCTTCATTCTCACAGGACCCTCCTCTCTTCCTTCTTCTTCCCTCCTTTATCAATTTCTGCTTCTATTCTTCCTTAATTTTCACTTCCCTTCCCACTCTCTATATCACTATCTCAGGTTTTATCTATCTGTCTCTCCTAATTCTTATTCCCTTCATTCTCAATCCTCTTATTTTCTCCTTTATATTATCTGCTCCTCTATTTTCAACTCGCCCACTTTTTGTTCTCCCTCCTTCCCATCTTCCACACTCTTCAACACCATTCGCCTTCTTCTCTCCTTTCTCCCATTCCTCTTCTCTTCCCCTTCTTCTCCAACCCCTCTCCCTCCGACCGACCGACCTACCTACCTACCTACCTACCTACCTGCCTGAATAATTAGCCAGCTGCCTCCTCCCATACATACACGTCCGGACCTACCTGAGAACGGGCCCGCCTCCTCACCACCCTCTCTCTCAACTTTCCTATCTACATCTCTACTCAGTAATGTACGCTTCCTTATTAACATCGAACTCCAAAACCGACTCTACCCCTCTTCTATTTCCATCTAGCATGTACAGTTGTGGGCAAAATTTTCGATACAAATACAGTCTTAGGTACAGTCTTAGGTACATTTTCGTTACAGTCTTAGGTAACCATGTGTCTGCTTTACAACAGTAGTAGATTGGATTCCTCTTATTACGTTTAGCAGCGGTTTATAATAGGTTGAAAGCAGGTTCGAACTCATCAAAGCAAGGCTGTCACACCAATACATGAAAACGGAGAGGGGTTAAATATCTACTTCAGTCGCCCATTCGTGTTTCCAAAGCTTCAGACCTCAGATATACCCTCCTCCCTCTTTGCCATACAGTCACGACAGAAAGGATTGCATGAATAAAATTTAGCCATATAAGTGGATCTTTTGAACCAATAATATAGAGACCAACAGCTATGAATATGCATCTTTTTTTGGGGGGTGTTTCATTTAAAGGTTTTACATAACAGTTATTATTGGGCGTGACTGCACATCCATTCATTTTTTTTTTTTTCTAATATTCTTAACTCCGCTGTATCTATCCTGTTTTGGAGCTAATAATGCTTAAGCAACTATAATGGGAAAGATAACGTTTAAAGACACAACACTTACTTATATAGTGTCCCAACCAGTGAAAAAAAAAAAAGAGAGTGAGAGAGATCAAAATAATACCATAAACAGCCTATAGAAAGGACACACACACACAAAGCCCACCCAGCCCTTCTATATATACCAGTTGTTATGTATCCCTGTATCTCCCCTTATAATCTACATCTACAGTATACCTCATCCCTATCCACCTCCGTATTTCTATTCTCTCCCTTCCCTTGTCTCTGTGCCACCGTGCTCACCTAACCAGTACAGGTGTGCATATTGACCATTTGCATACAGGTGTTCCATATTATACCAACTAACACTTGTCATGAGAATGGAACTGTGTTATTTCTTTTTTCCTTGTCTCCCAAACAATGCCTTGACTCTTACTATTATTTCTACTGTAAATGTAACACTCAAGCCTATAAGTCATCGTATTCAGATATCTTTTTTTTTCGCAAATGCATCTCTCAGTTGTATTTCTTTATGAATAACTGATATTAATCGGAAAAAGGCATGAAAATACTACTCAATATCCATTTACTTATCTGCACAGCTGCTGTATAGCGAATGCATGTTAACAAGATCTATATCTTTTATGCATGACTTAGAGAAAGAAAATGATGACTACTTTCTTATCTTTACCTACCCAATAATCTCTTCTTATCTACATAATCTGTTGCCAAATACAAGAATTCGATAACAATGTAGTATAGCTAAATAATATAAATTTATTAATGCATAGACTGCAATAATGAGTCGAATAAAAGCAACGTGGATAGCAGAGGGAAAGAAAAGAAACTAAAAACAATAAAATATACTTTCTTACCTCTTGACATATTGAGATTAATGACCCCCGAAAAGTCAGTCAGTCAGCTGGTTATAATACAGTATATAATATTATCTTAGGCATGCATTAATTAAACACTACATTAGCCTCTACATCAATTACAAGCACAACCCCCAAAGTTCAATGCATGTGTTTAGGAGGGAGGAAGGAAGGGAGGGACACATCTGCGACTTCCACGTCCCCTGAAGCTCAAGTCAACTTTTCCTCGAGCGCAACGGAGCCCGGATTCTAATTGTAGGGTGACTAACGAAGCACTGAATAGCTAACAGTTACTGCGGCGACGTAAGGGCCTGGTTGCCACTAATGAATGCATAATGAACGAGCGAGAAAGTCCGGACTAATTACGGCCTGAGCAGAGACCACACGTAACCCGTTCGTTCGTTCGTTAGTTCGTTTGTTTGTTTGTTTGTTCTTGCAGTGGAGTTTGTGTACGGGTTGCGGTATACGTTCATTTCAGTCTATAGCTTGAACGTTCTTCATGCACTGGTAACACAGACTGACAACGAGAACGTCTATCTGCCTCGCGCTGTTAGATTGTTCTGTGAATATTATTTTGTGTTTGTATTTGGTTGGGTGGATGTATTTTGTTTGTATTCGTATTTGGTTGGGTGGATGTATTTTGTTTGTATTTGTATTTGGTTGGGTGGATGTATGTTGTTTGTATTTGTATTTGGTTGGGTGGATGTATGTTGTTTGTATTTGTATTTGGTTAGGTGGATGTATTTTGTTTGTACTTGTATTTGGTTGGGTGGAGGTAAAGAGGGAGACTGAGGGAGTGGAGGTGATTAGAACAACAATACCAGTGTAAGGGAAGTGAAGTATAATATCAGAATAAAAGCCAGACAAAGAAAGGATTAAAAAAATAGTGCATGGGAGACAAGGAATACAGCCGTGGACTGCATACAGGATTTTGTGCATGCCAAGCGGGTATTGCAGATTACAATACTGGGAGTGAGGAAGGAGGTGGAGGATGTGATAGTGAAGGGGATGGAAGGAAGAAGAGGAGGAAGTGAAGGAAGAGAATCAGTTTGAGGTGAAATAGAACGAACAGGAAGAAGGAGAAACGCAACAGGAAGAGAAGTATTTGTTGAGCAAACAGAAATCTTGACGATAAGAAGGTGAAAATGAGTAATATTATATTGTAGTTGCTGATACTGCTGATAAGTATAATGATGATGAAAATGATAAGTCGATGATGGTGACGATGAATCAGCGAAGCCGGAAGTGGAAGGTGACTGTCACATAACTATTAGCCAAGAGTTGCAAAGCCTAGCACGACACAGAAATGGTAGGGTTGGTGGCCTAGAGGAAACCTACAAGCCAAGGGGCGGCATAATGAGCATTTTGTAGGAGGAGAGAGCGTGTGGGACCAGATCTAACCCACCCGCGGCAGCCCCCTCATCCGTCAAGGAGGGTGAAATTACAGAGGAGTTGTGCCCCCAGGTAAACAGAGGACTGGATTGTTAATTTGAATAGGTGATAAATCTTGTGACTTCTGTATGTAAAGTGATGTAGGTTCCATTGTCTTGCTGAATGTGAGTTTTTTATTTTGTGTGTGACTTGGGATTTCTTTCTGTTTATAATTCTCACACACGCGATTTTGTGGTCTTTTTCATCGTTATGGGGGATTTTTTTTGATTGACTGAGTGATTGCCTGAATGACGCTATGTCAACAACAAACTTCACTGAAAAGAGAAGGAGGAGGAGCACAGCTTGTTATCTCTTACTTGCGATCATGACGGTGTTGTATGAGATTGTGTTGTACATAAAAAGGTTTTGTTTACTGAAGGTTATTGAGAGAGAGAGAGAGAGAGAGAGAGAGAGAGAGAGAGAGAGAGAGAGAGAGAGAGAGAGAGAGAGAGAGAGAGAGAGAGAGAGAGTTAGTTTCCTCATCACTGAAGAGAAGGATAAATAGAAAGATAAGTCGAAGTTGCACGGAAGGGAAGAGAAAAGAGGATGTGTGGGATACAATGAGAGATAAGAGATAGGTGCCTGAGAAAGAGAGGATTAAACCGAGGATATGGGAATATATGGGGAGGTAAAGAGAAAGAACATGGGAGTTAGGAAGTGCAAGTGGGAGGTATAGGAAAAATATGTGAGTTGTGTGCCATGAAGGGTAGTGAAGTTTGCAGCAGGGGAGAAGGAGGAAAATAAGCAGAGAGGCGTGGAAGGGATACAGGAGACGGAAGTAGAAGAAGGGGATGACCGAAAATGTTGAGAGAGGACGAAGAGAGGAGAGGGGAAACAGGCATATAAAAGTGAGGAAGAGATTTGTGTTGGGATGCATCAGAAAAAAGAGATTCAGGGCACAGGATAAACTGGGAATAAATACTAACAAGAACTGAAGGAGAAAGGAACACAGAAGCATAGAAAAAATACAGAAAAAAATGCATGAAAATGGATATATAGCCTAGAGAGAGAGAGTTGAGAGGAGAATGATAGAGAACGAACGAGGGAAGGAAAATTGAAAACAGGAAGAACAGATGGTGGATATGAAGAGGAGGAGGAGCAGAGGAGAAGGGAGTAGCGGAACTAAGGTTGATGAATGACGAGAACTAACAGAGGGTAGAGTAAGTAAAAGCAAGCAGAAGAGAAGGAAGAGTCAATTTAGAGTAGTGAAGATGGGAAGAAGAGTTTAGGCGGTTATGGGAAAGGGAGGGATGGTATAGAAACTGA
>JAWQEG010008528.1:0-26250 GCA_033782935.1 Petrolisthes cinctipes
TAATCAGTAGGTGAATGAATGGCTTTAGATGCTTGGCTTTAGATGTTTGGCTTTAGTGTTTAGTGGGATATTGTTGTGTAGCTTGACACGTGATAACTGAGGGTATAAAAGTTTGTGTTGTAGTGTATAGTCATGCTCTGTGTAT
This sequence comes from Petrolisthes cinctipes, assembly GCA_033782935.1. Taxonomy (NCBI): domain Eukaryota; kingdom Metazoa; phylum Arthropoda; class Malacostraca; order Decapoda; family Porcellanidae; genus Petrolisthes; species Petrolisthes cinctipes. Next base: position 146 of record JAWQEG010008528.1, read on the forward strand.
AACTATATATGCATACAAATATTTAACCATGGAGAAAAAGGTAATATTCAAATTAATGGAGATTTGCGCTGTTCGTTTGTTGGCTACCGAGATTTCCAATCCTTTCTGTGGAAGTTGAACTGGGGTGTAATTGTATTCACTGAAATTTACATATTGATATATAGCTAAAAATTTAACTGACCTTTTCAATATCGTTGTTGTACTAACTTCCTTCACGGATATATTTTTGTGACGTTTAAGAAAATATTACACGGTTCCTTGGAATGGAAACTGGTTCACAACAATGGCATATAAATAAATTCATGGGAAAATGTTTGTGTCCCTTTAAGAAATTTACTAAATGTCGCTTAGGAAAGATTTACACCCGAGTGGTTATCTGAAATATCAACTTTCTATTATTTTTGGCCTGCCTTGTGAACTGGAAGGGTCCTGGTGATGAGTGACACGGTTTTATAGTGTGGTGTAGGAAACATTTACCACCAGTCATATTCTTTTGCTTTTTGAACACCACACACTGAAAAGAAAAATCACTCCCAACAAAACAAACACGCTGTGTGAAATAGAAATGACTGATACACGGACTGGACTACAAGGCCAGAGAGATGGATCACAGAAAATATAATTTACACCAACAATAGAAGCGACGGATATATACAGTCATGTACACAAAATTTATCTTTCTGCCTTCCAGAAACTCATAATGAAAATACTGTATAATTTAAGTAGACAGCGAGTGTGTAATGCTAGGCTCAGTCCATTAAAATGCAAATACATGAAATAAATTTTAAAGTATCTTTGTTTTTTAATATTAGTATAACTTGAGATTGCTTAGTGTGACAGAATTATTCTCAGTGAATACACAAGAGTAAGGGACGTCAGAGATGGACAACTGGCCGTCATGCAGGTCATATTCCGTGTGACTTTGATGGTACGGTCAGACATGAAGATGAGACACCTTCCTAATAAGTTTAAAGCACGAGAGATACAGTCACGATCCAAAGATACGGTGACCCAGTTTACGACAGAAGGAAGCCAAGGTCAGGCGTCAATGTACTGTAGCTTGGTGTTCAGACATGTAGGCTACAGATTCAAAAATAATTCTGGAATGAGGTGTGTGAAATATTTCGATACTATTATTGTGTTTATTCTGGATTACTTTTGTCGAAACTTTGATATACGTGTACTGGAGCTTAGTTTCATACAGTTAAACCTGCAGACTGTAACCACTGTTCGATATTATTGGTTGACGGATGACGTGTTGTGATGATGAATTTTCCGATCACAGATTCACGAGTCTATCTATCTCAGAGGAGGTGAAGACAGAGGATGGTTAAGGTGATGGTCTTCTTTTGGTTCATTAGAGCGTCTTGATTCCTCCAAAATATGTCAGACAACAGGACCAGATGAACAAAAATAATGGTGGCCCGTTGCTTGGAATAGTTTGGAGGAATCAGTTGCTCCAGATTGGCCAACACCGAACTTCCCCCTTAATTAAAGGAGTTCTGTAATAGGCCTACATGATTTGGAATACACTCAACACGCATTATGAAGAAATCACCCATTTTTGAACCAACCGTACGTACGTAGGGAGCCCTTCTGTCACTACCCTGAGGACCGACTCAATTATTCACAGCTAATCAAATCTGGAGCACTCGACCGCCATCCATCTTTCCCCTTTACTATAACACACACACCTTCAAACGCAATGTGTCTAGGCATCTCGAACGAAACTTGATATGGCGTTAGACCTTTCGTACTCTTGTTCACTTAATTAAAGGACCCTGTGATCATGTATGAGAATTGAAGGCTTCAGATTCCTCCTGATTATACCACGAAACAAGTTCCTTCCATATAGGTCGTGTTTTGTGGCAACGTTTGAAGGTACTCATTTACCTCCAATTTTCTGACTACATCACAGAGTCCCTGAAAATATTTATAGCAAGCGTACATCTTCCCTTCAGTCCTCATTTTCCGCAATATATAAAAAACAAAACAAAAATGTAGAGTAGACTTTTCCACATTTGTTGTTATATACTTTTATCGCTGTTTGTGGGGTCGAGTCCATTTCCTTCCATTTTTCTTCAGGACAGACACTACAACAATCAGCTTACGTTAGGGTTGAACTAGAATACGGTAGCACACGCCTTGATTTCAAATTAAAGGGGTATTACACTTTGGTCACACTGTAGGAGTCTATTGGTTCCTCCAAATTAATGCCAAGGAACAGGTCAAATGAAGTAAATTAAGGTAGTCTGTTGCTTGGACGAATTTGGAGGAATCTTTATATCCTGTATTACCTCCTTAAGGACCTTGTGATCGTGTATGAAAAGTGGAGGCTTCTGATTCCTCCTGACAATACCACGAAACAAACTCATTCCATATAGGTGGTGTTTCGTGGCAATATTTGTAGGACCCATTTATTTTCAATTTTCTGACTACATCACAGTGTCCTTAAGGGGGTGCGGGAATAGGGGACAGGCTTGGGGGGGGGGGGGTGTTTGGGGGGTGCGGGAATAGGGGGACAGGCTTGGGGTGGATAGAAAGCCTGTCCCCTATTCCCGCACCCCCCCTAACCCCCCCCCCCCCAAGCCTGTCCCCCTACTCCCTCACCCCCCCCCCCCCCAAGCCTGTCCCCTACTCCCGCACCCCCCTAACCCCCCCCCCCCCCAAGCCTGTCCCCCTATTCCCGCACCCCTAAGTGACCTGGAATAACCTTGGAAACATAATGAAAGAAACATGGGTTATCCTAGTTCACAGCCAACAGGACTTGGTTGGTTGGATATTTTTTTATATTTCAGTAAAGTAACTTTGCATGCTACCCGGATATAATGTTCGAAGAGTGCATGCTACTTAAAAAAAAATATATATATAGAAATAAAAGCTTCTTAGCACTTTCACACCTCACGGACGACTCTGACCTTGGTTGCCAGTGGAGGCTTAAAAAGAATGGTATATAATTCACACTCGCACCTAGCTGTATGTGTGTGTGTGAAAATATATATATATGAATATTGCACCCTGCTTATACTAACACTGGGTTGGTCAGGCGAAGCGAAATCTCAGCAGGCACCTTCCTTACCTTTACTCCTCAACTTACACAACACTGAATATATTTTACCGAGGTGTACTTTAGAATATTATATGTATTGATGAAATTTGTCTGAGAAGTTAAAATAATTAATTACCTTTACTCCTCATCTTACGTAACACTGGACAAATGTTACTGAGGTGTACTTTAGAATATTATATTGATGAAATTTGTCTGAGAAGTTAAATTACCAGTGAGTTCTCAAATTTTAGCTTACGTATAATGAGTTAAAAGAGTTTTCAGTGTAGTGAGAAGACTGAGAGGAGGAAGGTGGTGAAGGCAGGAGCAGAGTGAAGAAGAATGTTAGGTAAAGAAAATGATGGAGAAAAGTAATTGTGAAGGATGGAGGAAAGGGTGTTCAGGGCATGGTGGAGAAGAGTGGTGGAGAAGAGTGGTGAGGAAGACATGGAGAAGGGTGGTGGAGAAGGAAGGTGGTGAGGGAGGCATGGAGAAGGGTGGTGGAGAAGGAAGGTGGTGAGGGAGGCATGGAGAAGGGTGGTGGAGATACGTGTGGTGGAGAAAAGTGGTGGAAGAAAGTGTTGGAGATACGTGAAGTGGAGAAAAGTGTCGGAAAAAGATGGTGGAGATACGCTTGTTGGAGATACGTTTGGTGGAGAGAAGTGTTGGAGAGAGTGGCCAGAAGCACCTAATCCCTTAATCCTCTCACTCACTCACTCACTCTCACTCACTCACTCACTCTCTCCGTCAGAAAAGTAGAGAGTTAATTACCAGCCTTTTGAGACAGCCAACCTTCAGTCTCTTTTCCTCAGCCCCACCACCCACCATTAATTTCCTCGGAGATCCATCACGCTGTAAGGAAGTGATCGTAAAAGAGGGATGGAGGATGAAGGTGGAAGGAGGGTTGATCGAAACTGTCACATTCACATATTGACAGTTCATGGAAAGAGTAAATGGGGGGAACCTCTCTCTCTCTCTCTCTCTCTCTCTTTTTTTTTTTTTTTTTTTTTTTTTTTTTGAGGGCTACTGACTCTTCCAAACCATCCCAGGAAACAAAATTAATTAATCACCTGTGTTACTAATATTATATAGGAGATCTTTTTCTGGTTGGTGATGTGTGTGTTTATTCTTTCTTAATATATTTGTATATATTGTGTTGATGTGTTTATGTGTAGATGGAAGTGTTGTCAGGGAAGGTAGCTTTTGAAACACTTCCTGGCTGAGACGGGATTAGAAGCATTGCCATGAAGGCTCTAATAACGTATATGAGGAAATTATAGAAATTGTTATTTTCCCTCACGAAAGCAACTCATAATTACTAAATAATTTGAGTGTTTACCTGTCAAATTGAAATATAAAGTGCTTATCAAATACGAGCTGTAAAATGTATGTGTACGAACATTCAGAACTTCGGAGTCACAAGTCGATAACCTTCGCTAATAATAATAATAATAATAATGATAATAATAATAACAATAATAATAATAATAATAATAATAATAATAATTCTAATCGTTACTGTACCACACCGAACTGTGAGTGAATGCGACTGAACCCGTGATTAATTCTGGGTAGCCTACATCTCTCATCGTTCTTGGTGCTCGTACAATACGTTCGGTTCAATACTGTACAGTCGTGGGTCATAATTCAAGTCAACCCCTGAATAGATAATATAGTTGGGTCGACGCATCATATAGTTTTTGAATAATGACTTACTGAGCTGAATATAAATACTATCAACACCACGAGATCTTCATGTGTTTGTTAGTATGCCGTCAGAGCACTAAATGTTTATACAAAGTGGATGCCATGTGTTGAGGGAATGATTTTGTTGGGGAAATGGAGGCTAGTGTTCTCACCACGGTATTCCACGTTCTAGTAACACCAGCTTGGAACTCATTGAAGTTAGATGGACAACTAGAGCAGGTAACGACTTGGCAACCATGAAAAGTAGCAAGTTAAAGATATACCGGAGACAGAAGACAAAATGGAGGAACGACAGCAGGAGATTAAAAAAAAAAAAAAAAAAAAAAAAAAAAAAAATAATGGAAAAAATTGATTATCGAGTTGAGAAAGATGGAGGAGGCCGTTGTTGTGTAGTGGAATGTAATAAATAAACTGATGGTGATAATGTTCCTGTGCCCCACTTGAGACAGTCACTGTAGCCAAGTATCTAAAGGTTCCAAGGGACATCTACAACAAAATAAGGAGTGAGGCAGAGAGCTAGTAACGACGAATGCAAACTGTTTATACAAATCTGAAACGAGCATAACAACTCGGGTCGGTCAGGGTTGAAATTTCCTCCTCTAGTTCACTGTGAGGTCTGTTGCTTAATTGCCTGTCAACATTTCTCACAGTGAGGCCACACATGCAACTTAAAGTGTCCGAAACTCCCTCCTTCCCCTCCTTCCCTCCCCTCTCTGTCCAGGTCCATAACTCCCTCCCACCCTCCTGCTCTCGGTCCATAACTCTCCAGACTCCACACTTCCTCTTTAGTTCTCTGTGATATGTGTGTGGTGGTTGGTTCCTTGGTTGGTTTGTTGTTGGTGGGTTAATGGGAGATGCTCTTGTTGGTAAATGGGAAGGTCTCTGATACCTCCAAAGTACACTAGGAAACAGGACCAGAAGAGCAAAAATAATAATAGTGTTCTGTTGCTTGGAATATTTTGGAGGATTCAGTTGCTCCAGATTTACCAACACAAAACTTCCCCCTTAATTAATGGGAGATTATCTTGTTGGTAAATGGGAAGGTCTCTGATTCCTCCATCTAAACTATGCCACGAAACAGATCCCTTATTAGTACTACCACTGAGGTTGTCTGTTTTCTGTCATAGGTAGTTAGGAGGAATCATTACCCTTTCAATTTGCTCACAAGACAGTCTACTTAATGACGTTTTGAACCTTATTAAGCAGCTAACTTAAAGCTATCCAGTACTGTACAGTCACCGTAAAAAAAGTTCTGCATAGTACGAATGAAAGTGAACCGTGAGAGTGAAATCTTAGTTACATTAATTACATAGACCAAAAGCCGTCATTAGTTTCCTACCATTTTTCGAGGCCGTTTCATTGGAAGGTGTTGCAGGACTATTGGTCGTAACTGTACATCTCTGAATTTTATACGTTAGGTTGTTCATTATTAGTGAGGGTCTGTGCAGTGGTTGGTTGGTTTACTGATTGGTTGGTTGGTTGGTTGGTTGGTTGGTTGGTTGGTTAGTTGGTTGGATGGTTGGTTGGATGGTTGATTGGTTGATTGGTTGGTTGGATGTTTGGTTGGTTGGATGGTTGGATGGTTAGTTGGTTGGATGGTTGGATGGTTGGTTGGATGGTTGGATGGTTGGTTGGATGGTTGGTTAGATGGTTGATTGATTGGTTGGTTGGGTCTTCTTTAACTTTAACCTTAGTAGGGACCACATCACCTTTATGACCTATACTGTGGGTGGAATTCGTGTCCACCATTCCCTTCTTCCCACACATCATACCATATTATTTACTCCCAAGTCAACCTGGCAACCAACAAGGATTTAAGGATTGTCAAGTTGGTTAACATCCCCTCGGAGTTATATACAGCTGCTATATCGATCTTGTTTATACTTTCATTCACATGTTGATAATATTATGACAGAACTCGGTACGTTTTAAGGGGGTGCGGGAATAAGGGGACAGGCTTGGGGGGGGGGTTTAGGGGGGTGCCTTTTTTTTTTGGGGGGGGGGGGTCGGGGGGGTTTTGGGGGGGTGTGGGAGTAAGGGGACAGGCTTGGGGGGGGGGGGTTAGGGGGTTGCGGGAATAGGGGACTGGCTTTCTACCCACCCCAAGCCTGTCCCCCTATTCCCGCACCCCCCCAAGCCTGTCCCCTACTCCCGCACCCCCTTAATGTGTCTGATACATATAGGAATGACAAAAAATGGCTGAATAATATAAGGAGGAATATAATACAGTGTTATTGTTGTTGGTAATTCTGGAGCAACTGATTCCAACAAACTATTCCAAGCAACAGGACAACACCATTATTACATTGGTTCTGTTTCCTGACATACTTTCGAGGAATCAAGGCACTCCCAATCTCCAATGTACCAAAAGTATACTATATAATTTAATTTATATACCCCCTTAAGCGTAGATGCTCTTGTTGGCAAATTGGAAGGTCTCTGATTCCTCCTAACTATGCCAGGAAACAGACGTGTGACACCTATGTTACTTTTAATGAGGGGATCTGTTTAGTGGTATTATTTGGAGGAATCATGAAGTAGCCCACCAATGTTACTTTTAATGAGGGATCTGTTTAGTGGTATTATTTGGAGGAATCTTGAAGTAGCCCACCAACTTACCCTCAAAAGAAAAAAATCTCCCCTTATGTACACAATAATGTATGTTGCACAGCTAAGTTCACTGTGCACATTTGCGAGAAACAAACAAGGAAGGCGTCTCTTCACAAGTCCTGCCCCATAAATCTCCAGGCTCCACATTACCTCCTAAACTTGAGGTGGTGGGTGAGAAATGGTGGTGGTTGTGTTGGTTGAATGGTTGGGTGGGTTGGTTGGTTTACTTGTGTGGTCTAAAGTACTGCACTATTTTAAAGGGGAATTATTTATTTTGAGGGTAAGCTGCATGGTATAGGTAGGTAGGTAGGTAGGTAGGTAGACTCTTGATTCCTCCATACTATGTCACGAAACGGATACCTCATTAAAGTAACAGTAAGGTGGTCTGTTGTCTGGTATAGTTAGGAGGAATCAGAGACCTTCCCATTCACCAACAAAATAATCTCTCCTTTAATAGTGTCAATCGATCCACCAGACATAATAATTATTTGATATATTAAGTGGATAGTGTGTGGTGTGGCAGATGTGGTGAGGCAGATGTGGTGTGACAGATGTGGTGTGACAGATGTTGTGTGACAGATGTGGTGTGACAGATGTGGTGTGGCAGATGTGGTGTGACAGATGTTGTGTGACAGATGTGGTGTGACAGATGTGGTGTGGCAGATGTGGTGTGACAGATGTTGTGTGACAGATGTGGTGTGACAGATGTTGTGTGACAGATGTGGTGTGACAGATGTGGTGTGGCAGATGTGGTGTGACAGATGTTGTGTGACAGATGTGGTGTGACAGATGTAGTGTGACAGATGTGGTGAGGCAGATGTGGTGTGACAGATGTGATGTGACAGATGTTGTGTGACAGATGTGGTGTGACAGATGTGGTGTGACAGATGTGGTGAGGCAGATGTGGTGTGACAGATGTGATGTGACAGATGTTGTGTGACAGATGTGGTGTGACAGATGTGGTGTGGCAGATGTGGTGTGACAGATGTGGTGTGACAGATGTGGTGTGACAGAGGGAAGGGACACTTGAATGAAGTTTATCTAATGTTGTCAACCTGTTTATTGTCAGTAGAAATGTATTGTTGCTGGCTATAAGACCTTCTGCTGGAATGATAATCCTCTCGTTCTCTGAGTTAATAGTGTGGTAGTGTAAATAACATTATTGTAGTGGCTGCTGAGGAGGAGGCTTTTTTTTTTTATCTAGACAACCAACTCGTGCACAGATGACACATAATATGCTTCGTTCTCTATTATTATCTTGTAAAGTGGGTTAGAAGGATGGTGGAATGAACAGAATGAAACCTTGTCCCTGCCCACTTGTTGTCTAGGTACATGTCAGATATATCGTCCATTGTGTCAGAATGTATAGCACTTTATTTTAACGATAGTTTTGGGAGCTACTGTACACGGAAACTCCTCAATGCCACGGGATTCACGCAAAACGTAATTAATATTTGTTGAGGAACTGTACAATAACCTTTGATCAAAATATCCCACACTAGAGGCCTGAAACTAATTTATAAAGAGGGTAAGATAAAACTAAAAATTGACTGTTAACGAAAGGGTTGATATTGAGAACAATTAAAAGTTTTTGATGAAACAATACTTGATGTTGCTGCTCCAAAATGTGTAGAATTGTGTGGACTGTGTATCTTGTCTGTCGTGTGTACAGTACCTTGTCAGTCTGTTGTCCACCTGGGAAATCCCTGGTGTACACTGACGTATGTGTGTTTGTTCAGAACAACACGTTGATGTAGCACTTGTAGTGGAAAAGTTTATTCCTCTCTCTCTCTCTCTCTCTCTCTCTCTCTCTCTCTCTCTCTCTCTCTCTCTCTCTCTCTCTCTCTCTCTCTCTCTCTCTCTCTCTCTCTCTCTCTCTCTCTCTCTCTCTCTCTCTCTCTCTCTCTCTCTCTCTCTCTCTCTCTCTCTCTCTCTCTCTCTCTCTCTCTCTGACACATAGATGAACTGGAGGGCCACAGATTCCTCCACACTGTGCCCAGAAACTTAGTGTTGGCAAATTTGGAGCAACTGATTCCTCCAAACTATTCCAAGCAACAGGACACCATTATTTTTTGTGTTAATCTGCCCCTGTTTCATGGTACATTAAGGAGGAATCACTTGCTCCACATTTACCACCAACAACAACACGGTACTTCATCCTTACTGTAAAATGACCCTCATAACTACTACTACTACTACTAATACTACTACTACTACTACTACTACTACTACTACTACTACTACTACTACTACTACTACTACTACTACTACTACTACTACTACTACTACTACTATTGTTATTATTATTACTATTACTACTACAACAACAACAACAACAACAACAACAACAACAACAACAACAACAACTACTACTACTACTACTACTACAACAACAACTACTACAACTACTACTACTACTACTACTATTACTACTACTACTACTACTACTCTAACAGCCATGCAGTTAATCACACCCTCAATACACTATACCATCGCCTGGGCCTTCTGCAGTATAAAAGAGGGTATACAGTGCCTTCGCCTAGGCCGGCCTTCTTCAGTAGAGGAGGTATAAAGGTATAGTAGTAGTAGTGATGGGTAACGACTGGTTGAATTGGTCCACCCCCCATTACACCCATTAAAAGGTGACGTGAGCCATCTACCATCTGTCACTGTAATGGTTCGATCGTCGTCTCCCTCATTCATTCATTCATTCATTCATTCCACCCTCACTGTTTATGGCCACTTTTTATTACTAGTTTTTTTTTTATTATCACTTGTCATTACTACTATTTTCGTTACTAGTTTTTATGCCTACTATTTTACTACTACTTTTCATTTTTACTTTTTATTGCCACTTTTTATTACCATTTTTTTTTTATCACTTGTCGTTACTACTATTTTCGTTTCTAGTTTATATGCCTACTATTTTACTACTACTTTTCATTTCTACTCTTTATTACTTCTTTTTATTACTACTATTTTTTTTATTATCACTTTTCATTACTACTATTCTAGTTACTAGTTTTTATGCCTACTATTTTACAACTAGTTTTCATTTCTACTTTTAATTACTTCCATTTTTGTTACTTTTTATTACTACTATTTTCGTTACTAATTTTTATGCCTACTATTTTACTACTAGTTTTCATTTCTACTTTTTATTACTACAAATTTTATTATTATCACTTTTTATTGAAAGTATTTTTACTGCTAATGTTTTGATGCATAATTTTTTCAGGTGTATTTTTAAGTAGTTTGAATATATAGCCTTCAGTTCACCGATATAATCTCAGTCTCTTTTATAAATGTACTGTACAGGAACGATGTCTGTCTGCCTGTCTGCCTGGCCTCTGTGACCTCGGGAATTGGACCTCTCTTTCTTCTTTTTCGACCCTAGTGTTATCGATGTCATTGGTGGTGGTGCTGCTGCTGTTGCTCTCTCTCTGCTCGACCAAATATTTATCACTGGTAGTTTTATTTTCCCAGACTTCAAGCGTAACCTGTTATCTGTGATCATCTGCAAAAAAGGTGAAGGATGGGAGAGAGGGGATGGAGGGAGGGAGGTAAGGAGGGAGAGGTAGAGGGAGGGAGGTAAGTAAGGAGGGAGAGATGGAGGGAGGTGAGTAAGGAGGGAGAGGTAGAGGTAGGGAGGTAAGTAAGGAGGGAGAGGTAGAGGGGTAGAGAGACAGAGGCAGAGGGGTAGGAAGACAGAGGTAGAGGGGTAGGGAGACAGAGGTAGAGGGGTAGGGTGACAGAGGTAGAGGGGTAGGGTGACAGAGGTAGAAAGGTAGGAAGACAGAGGTAGAGGAGTAGGGAGACAGAGGTAGAGAGGTAGAGAGACAGAGGTAGAGGGGTAGGGAGACAAAGGTAGAGGGGTAGGGTGACAGAGGTAGAGGGGTAGGGAGACAGAGGTAGAGGGGTAGGGTGACAGAGGTAGAGAGAGGGGTAGGTAGACAGAGGTAGAGGGGTAGAGAGAGGCAGAGAGACAGGGAGACAGAGGTAGATGGACAGGGAGACAGAGGTAGAGGAGTAGAGAGACAGAGGTAAGTAAGGAGGGAGAGGGAGAGAGACAGAGGTAACTAAGAAGGGAGAGACAAATAGACAGGAAGACAGAGAGAGAACAAAGTTTATTTTTTTTTTTATAGAATATCAAATTCACCCGAGTACTAAATACCAGATATACAATACAAGCAAGAAGATAAATTAAAACTATTCTTGGGTACATGACAACAACACAGATATCTACTGTATTATGTACTGCGTGTAGTTTGTAATGAATTTTTGTTTACACCACGTCATGTAACTCTAATGCATGTAACTTAGATTAATTTTTGTAAGCCGTTGGCGTGATGGCATGAGTCTATTATTACTTGGATAATAATGTTTGCTTCAAAAAGTATACGACAATTACACCATGTACTGTACAGCTGGCAGCATAAATTCACGTCCATCTCATGTACAGTCACGAGCACTAATAAATATTCAGGTGTGCTTCGAATACCAAGAGACTAAATAAATGCACAATAAGATCTCCATTGGAATTACTTCGTTGGTGAATTGGACTGTTCAAAGATTCAACCAAAGCTGTGTACTTATTAGTGCTCGTGACTGTACTTAATATTGTTCATATGACCAGATAGTTGCATTCTGAACCAGTTTTTATTCCTTCCAACAACATACGTAATTTACCATTTGAGAACTATATCTGTCATCTCTGCATTAATATTGTATTACAACATCACTATAGCTAATACATACATACATACGCAGATGGAAATGAAACCAACTTATGCTGCCGACCGTACATGTTAAGAAGAATGAATTACTACTACCCTCCTCAAATCCCCCCTTACTTCTCCCTCCCACCAGTGAATGGTTCGAGCGAGCAGAGTTCACAACTAGTGTTTCGGGGTTATCTCGACCAACGTTGACAACGCTGGGTGGGCCTCACGGGAGTGTGACCAGCTGTACATCATTTTCACATTCAAGATTTACCAAGAACCAAAACTATCTTCATGAATCTCATAATATTAGAGTTAATGTTTTAGTGTAGTAGAATACAAGGAAATGCTTCAGATGTTTATAATTACCTCAATGCCAACCAGAAAAAGACGGGCATGGTAGACGGAGTGAAGGAACTTATAGGCGAGAGTGTACCTGGCTGGCGGACGTACGATACACACGTGTGTAGTAAAATGTAGTACAATAATAGATGTTGGTGTTACTAAGCATCATACAAACAAGTTATTGATTGGTATTACTAACATATACTGCTTTGTGGATGATTAATTATTATTCTGTTGTATTATGTGTATAAATAGGTAATCGGCAACACTACTTACGACTGCAATGCGTACCAAAACAAACATAGTCATTTAAAAGCGATAAAACAACCATAAATTACCCATAACGAGGATACCTGATGTCAGATAAAAGTATTGTCGTTATTATGATATCAAAACAACTTGACACGAATACCATCAAGTCTATTTAACCACTAATGACGGCGATAATTACAAGTCATCACGACCCATGTTGAACTGCACGTGTGGTGTGGTCAGCTTGTTGTCACTGTCAGTCACTCACGTTGTTGTTCTGCCAAGTGGTAGCCTACGGTCCGGTGTGTGTGTGTGTCCTCCTCTCTTGTTGTATTATTTGTTATTACGATTCCCCGAAAGTCAATCTGTCGTGAGTTATTGTTAAATCTGTACTGCGAGTCGGAAATGACATAAGACATATACTTGTTCCTACGAAGTGTGTGTACAACTACAGGAATATGTCAGCATAAGGGAATATGGCGGAAATAGGTTATGGTCTTGTAAGGCAACGACGCCACCCACACTTCTAGACTCGATCACTCACAACTTTTACACACGAAATATTTATAATTTTCGTACGGGTGAGCGGATATATATATATATATATATATATATATATATATATATATATATATATATATATATATATATATATATATATATATATATATATATATATATATATATATATATATATATATCGCGTCCGTTTAATGTTGATTCATAAAATGTTTACATAACAAAAGTATTCAACAATTCCGCCTTCATTTATAAAGCGTTACAACGTTTGCGAGTTTAATATCGAGTGAGTTCCTTACACCCGACGTGCTTTGCCAACCAGAATGAGTGCATCGACCTCACTACCCATCCATCCGTCAGCTCTGTTTGAGGTAAGTATTTTATCAGACAGTAAACCATACCATAGTGATTTATGTAACTGGGAATGTGACCACTGGATTGATAGTGAGTAAATGTAAATGGATCCCACAGTAGCAATATCTTTTTAAAACTATTATTGACTCTTTCTCCTACAAAGAACTACGAGAACAGCAATCACATAGAACCATTAATATTTTTTGCCTGGTTTATATTTTTCTTTTTCTTTTCTATTTTTATACCTCAACCTCGGGACTGTAGGTTGTCAGTAGCCCGTGACTCTTGCGAGGCCCCGAGATTATTGGGTGTCGCACTAGATGAGACAGTGGAGCATCGTGGTGATGTTGGTACCGTAGCTTCTCTTCTGTCCCACTAGATGACGACACCTTATTTATACACGTCACTATTAGTACCACTCATAGGTTCGGGTGACATAAACATAGGGTCCATCATAATATAAAATATGTGATTCGTAATTTAATCCCCAAGTGTTAAAGTTTATGATGAGTGAGTGGTATGGCAGAGGGAATTAAGGGACACATGAAGTTCACATTGAGTGGTCAACCAGTTTATAACATCAGGGTCAACACTCCTGCAACACCTTCCAATGAAACGGCCTCGGAAAAAAAAAAAAAAAATGGTGCGAAACTCAAGCAAGCTGTTGGTCTCTGTAATATTGTTTCATAAGATTTATTCTCTTGTACGAACCTCTGAACGTAACTGTATACATATAATCCCTTAATCCACTTTAGAGTCGAAGAATTATGAATGGGATAAGACAGTGATAAGCGTATACAACCTGACCACCACATATAGCCTACGTATAAACCCTAGATGTTCCCAGCGTTGAGGAGAGAAAGTGTGTTAAGGGATTAAGGACTCTGTGATCGTGTATGAAAATTGGAGGCTTCTGATTCCTCCTGACTATGCCACGGAACAAGCTCCTTCCATATAGGTGTGTGTTGTGTGGCAATAATCGAAGGACTCGTTGACCTCCAATTTTCCGACTACATCACATGGTCCCTTAAAGGCTAAGCCCGGATAATTCCACAGGTAGTTCAACGTTGGCGAGGACAAAGCTGCTCTGTGACTCTCTCTTTGCCGCACGTTGTTTGAAGCTCTGAACTGGATATCTGTGTGTGTGTGTGTATGTGTGTGTGTGTGTGTGGTGCCCTCCAGAATGGTGCATGGTCAGTCAAGGATACAAGCATCTTCCTGTCCTCCCTTCAGTATTATATTCCCTGCATGACGATTCTGAACATAAAGTGCATGATACTATTTATACATTTGATACTCTGTCGATGTTTATTTGTGAATATGATTGATGGGTGCATTTACGGTTAAGAATTCTCTTTTATCAATTCTCTTTTGACTTGAACGTAGCGTATTACCTGACCAGATGAAGTGGTTCTTATGTTATTTGTTGTTGTTGTTGTTGCATCGTTGGACATGAAATGGGAATATAAACAGATACATGAAGGAGTAGAGTTGATACTTTAAGAGAATTATAACATTATTTATTTGATATGGCACTTGTGTTACGCCTGTTGATATTAAATGAATACAAATAACTTAATCGTTTTCGCCTCGTGGGGAGATACTTCAAACAATGATGGTTTTGGCGCCCCTTCGGACCGGAGTCAATCCCATTCCTCTCGAAAACTGTCCTTCCTGTCCTTCTTTTTCCATGGTGGTTGGGTTGCTGTCCCTCCAATCTACCTCCTCCTCCATTGTAGTATAAGATCATTCTGGTGTGGTACAGTTTTCTTCTCTTCCCCCTTTTGATTTCAATTGTTGTCGACTGATTGGACGGTACAAATCTTTCTAACCTGAGACACAATACAAACGACCAAGGCTGTACTGAGGCTATTTTGATCTCTTTTTAGACCTTCATTACTATTTACGTTTCAACTGAATCAAAAGGTTTCTCTTAATCTGTATAGAGAAGTGAGGAGGAGTGAGAGAAAATGAGTGAAGTCTATCACAGGCAAAACAAATCATCAACTTGCTGCTGGAGGAAGAATGGTTGTTGTATCCCTTGGTAGAGCAGTTTTAACACGTTTCCTGATCTGTTTTATAAAGCTTCGAGACGTGCCCGTATTTCTGACACTTGAAGCACCCGGTTGAAGAAGGTACGCTCGCAATCCAAAATATGTATCCAGGCTAGCTTCGAATACCTTGTTCGAATATTAAGCGAGCTCAAGCTATATATAAAACAGGATAGGCGTTGTAATTGGTTCACTACTATGTCAAATGATTCGAAACTTCAACAAGACCTGGATACAAATTTTGGATTGGCAGTGTACACTACAAAGGTCTTGAACTCAATTGACTCTCAACTCACCATACTCTCCCCAGGTTCGTCTCCTCCTCAGTCATGTGGTCAATTTCGAGATGCTTCGCTTGGCCAGTAGGTAGTTCGGGTGAAGCAGCTGTTCCACCTCCACCAGCATCCCAGCAATAGAGGTGGTAGAGAAAAGAACCCTGACTTGTTTATCTAACTTCACGTGTACCCTAATGTTTCTAATTACAGTCTTCTTACTCTCTTTAGTTCCCAAAAGTTGAACTACATAATTATTCAGAATCAGAAATGTGGAAGACCAAGATCGATGCGTCTCTTAGGTATGATGTTAGCGACAGAAATCTCTTTGTTCCTGGGCATTCTCTAAGTCCTCATCGACAGACAGGTCATAAGCAAAACGAGAGATGAACAAATATATGAAGGAGATGGCGATGTTGTCTGCCTGGCTTTTAGAACCGGAGTGAGTGTCTGATCTATGGATAGTATTGGTAAAACGTGACTTGAGTTATATTTATCAGTTCTGGCCACGTATGTAAAAATGGTGGTGATGGGTCCTAGTAAGCAAGGAATCAGTTGCTCTAGATTAGAATTACCAAGACTGTACTACCTCCTTAACGAAATGTGTAGAACTGATTGATATTATGATGGGAGGCTGCAGTGGTTAGGACAAAGTATAACAAACGTATCGTGTGGAAATGGCCACTCAAAAAAGTTTTCTCGAAGAACAACAAAAGAGCCAAAGAAACACACGGACATTTTTTCGTTGGTCCTGACAAAAAAAACAAACAAACAAACAAAAAAGGATGACCTAAGGAAAACCAGCTAAGGCCTAAAGCTGATAGTGGTGGTGGTGGTAGTAGTGGTGGTAGTGGTAGTGGTGGTAGTAGTAGTGGTGGTGGTGGTGGTGGTGGTATTGGTAGTGGTGGTAGTGGTGGTGGTAGTGTGGTGGTATTGGTAGTGGTGGTAGTGGTGGTGGTAGTAGTAGTAGTAGTGCTAGTGGTAGTAGTAGTAGTAGTAGTAGTGGTAGTAGTAGTAGTAGTAGTAGTGGCAATAGTAGTAGTAGTAGTAGTGGTAGTAGTGCTAGTGGTAGTAGTAGTAGTAGTAGTAGTGCTAGTGGTAGTAGTAGTGGTAGTGGTAGTAGTAGTAGTAGTGGTAGTAGTGGTAGTAGTAGTAGTGGTAGTAGTGGTGGTAGTAGTAGTGGTGGTGGTAGTGGTAGTGGTGGTGGTGGTAGTGGCAGTAGTAGTAGTGGTGGTGGTAGTGGTAGTGATAGTAGTGGTGGTAGTGGCAGTAGTAGTAGTGGTGGTGGTAGTGGTGGTGGTATTGGTAGTGGTGGTAGTAGTGCCAGTGGTAGTAGTGCCAGTGGTAGTAGTGCTAGTGGTAGTAGTAGTAGTAGTTCTAGTGGTAGTAGTAGTAGTGGTGGTGGTAGTAGTGGTGGTAGTGGTGGTGGTAGTAGTGGTGGTGGTGGTGGTGGTAGTAGTGGTGGTAGTGGTGGTGGTGGTGGTGGTAGTGGTAGTAGTGGTAATGGTAGTAGTGGTGGTAGTAGTGGTAGTGGTAGTAGTGGTGGTAGTAGTGGTAGTGGTAGTAGTGGTAGTGGTAGTAGTAGTAGTAGTAGTAGTGGTAGTAGTAGTAGTAGTAGTGGTAGTAGTAGTAGTAGTAGTGGTAGTAGTAGTAGTAGTAGTAGTAAGGAGGCACACACATCCACCAGGGCCCACCACGTGTTTGTTTTTCTAACCCCAGAACAAAGGCAGCTTCTGTGTACACGGGTTACCACTCACTCACTCACTCACTCGATTTGTTTATGTGCTTTTCTTCGTGGTGTTTTGTGAGGGTGTGCCTTTTTTCCAACAGCTGGGTGAAAGCATTTTTATGTTAAGTTACCTTGCTTTGAATATATATAGCACTTGCTGTAGGTGAGGGTACAAGTCAATGTGGATTAAATTGTACATTGGTGTGCATGGAGAAAAACATAAAAATATAATAATAACGAGTGAATTCCAAAACGGTGTATTTATTACAATATACTATTTTGGAACTCACGTTTTTATATTCTTTAAAAGTCTATGTATATTTGAACGCACGGTTACGAGAACATGTTTTTTTTTTTTTTTTTTTTGCCAAAGCAGAAAATCAAAACAACATTTGTGGTTCAGAGAACATACAACGAAACCTCTAACTCTCTGTTCGTGTGTGAAGAAGGTAACTAACTATTTTAGTATTCCATGTCCCAGGTAGTGTGTATATATAGTCTATGGAGGTATAAAGAGTGTGGTGTATAACCTATTGAAGCATTCCATCCCCTATAAGAGTAATGGGTCACCACCACCACACAACGTCTCATCAACAATGTATAAGAAATTCCAGGAAGAAAATGAGTTACTACAAGGGGTATTTATTTAACCTTGTCTGAACAGGAAAATTATGTGATGGTTTGTCCTATTAATAAAGGTTAACTACACACATACGAAAGGGAAAATACTGTTGCTCTGAACAAACCTGTTACTGAAATGTATAAAGAGAGGAATTATTGTGACTTATATTCGTTGTTCTATTGTTGGCAGCGATAATTCTGTTCTTTCTCATGTCTGTCCGCCATTTTAGGGGAGGGTATAGTTAGGGCATTTTTGGAGATAATGATTCCTCCAAATTATTCCCAGCAACAGGCCACCAAAATTTTCTTTAATCTGGTCATGTTTCATGTCATACTTTGGAGGAATCAAGGCACTCTAATGTATCAAAAGTATACTTTCTCCTTAAATATCCCGAGTAAATGTAAAGGAAAATTGTATCAAGAGTTGTAACTTTGTTTTTTATTCATATGCAAAAAAAAAAAAAAAAAAAAATATATATATATATATATATATGGAAATTCCACCTATGTGTCATGGAACCTACCAACATATATATATATATATATATATATATATATATATATATATATATATATATATATATATATATATATATATATATATATATATATATATATATATATATATATATATATATATATATATATATATATATATATATATATTTTAACCTTCACCGCTTAAAAACTTTTTCACCATTAGAGCTTAGGGATGGGCGGGTGAGACCCAACTTTTCCTGCCAACTGTATAATCCGACACATTTAAGACTTTACGAGCGGGAGGGACATAATAACAAACCCAGAGAAAATCTACGTATGTCACTCTTGCTGTCTTTAGTTAGTTAGTTCCCCTTCCACAAACCAGTCTCTTTAGTGGTTCCTCCTCTCCTTCTTCTGTCATCTGCTTGCTGTGCCTCCCCTCTGTCTCCTTCTCCCTTTTATTACAAGGTCTTTCTGGCCAGCACAGTATTCATTCCTCCCCTTACATACTAAAAAAAAACTCTGCATGAATATTTCTCTCTGTCATACGTGCAGTAATTGTCAAAGAGCTCTGATTTAAAAGTGAATTTCTCTTGATGGTCGATTGCGAGGGCTACTGATTCCTCCAAACTATGCCATGAAACAGCAGATTCCCCATTAGTCACGTTATGGTTGTCTGTTTCCTGGCATAGTTTGGAGGAATCAATAGCCTTCCAATTTACCAAACAGAGAATTTAACCTTAAAGACATCTTGATATTGTCATGTTTTAAGAAATGTGTTTTACATTTATAAGGTCAAGGGGAAAGTACAGTGCAGTGCTGGTAAGTCTGGAGCAACTAATAATCTCCAAAGTATTCCAAGCAACAGACCACCATTACACTTTGTTCACCTGGTCCTGTTTCATGGCATGCTGTGGAGGAATTGGGGCGCTCCAATGAACCAACCAAAAGTATTCTATCCCCTTAAGCACGGTATTATAAATGAACCTTTTCTTTCTATTACACAGAATCATTAATCGTGTGAGTTACAGAAATGCCGGAGGGAGGAGAGACGAAGCTTGTTTGTTGTTTTGTGTCAGTAAGTGAGTGAGTGAGTGAGTTTATATTTTTCACATGTACAGTGTATTGTAATTTGATCTGGATTGGCAGTCTCTTGTAATTATATTTCCATTGTTTCAGGTACTTTGTGTGACGTTTTGGTGTCGTCTATTTACAACATGAACGTGAGTACTGATATGAATCTTTGTATCCTGTTTTTATTAGATTGCCTGTTGCATCTTCTATAACATAATTTGTCGTTTAAGTTCTTTAGTTAATGGTGCCATCCTCTATGTAGGTTAGATAAGAAATTAGAAATTGACACTTTTCCTGAGTATCCCGTGTAGTGAGGAGTGATAATTTATGGTCCTCAGCTACAAAGATTACAGTAACTGACCTGGATGAATAGTAGGTAGACAGATAGGTGTTCAAGGAGGTAATGGTGGCCTGTTGCTTGGAATAGTTGGAAGGAAAAAGTTACTCCAGATTTACCAACAGCGTACTATCTCCTTCAGGTGGTTGGTTTGTGTAGGATTCGACGGTATAATTCTACACTCCACTTCATCTTAAAGGAGTTGTGTATAGCAAATGAAATATGAAGAGTGATCTTAGCTATTTGGAAGGTAATAGACATATATTACATTTTCCGTTCTAAAGCGTGTTCGTGTCGCAAGTGAAGGAAGAGGCAAGTTGTACAGTGTGTGTAAATTATTATTATTATTATTATTATTATTATTATTATAATATATAAAACGACTTTTCCATGGTGAACTTCTGCCTCTCGTTTTATTGTTCGTTAAATACAATATTGCAGTATTATTACTTTTTTCGAGACGAGTTAAAAAAAAAAAAAAAAAAAAAAAGTGAAATCCCGAGAAAAAATGAAATAGAATGGAAAATATCAATGCCCTCCACAGTCTCAAAGTTGACGGTGTTCGGAACTGGCGCAACACGACCGGCTTAATCTGCAGCTGAAGAGGGGACACAAAAATGGAGAGTGAAAAGGAGGGGGAAAACTGCGCTTGACGACAATTCCACTCCGTCCCCACCAGTTTGTCAGTCATATTTCCTACCAGGGCTGGGTTGGGGAGGGAGAGAGAGTCAGTGAGGGAGAGAGTGAGGTGAGAGATAGATAGATGGAAAGAAATACAGTAGAGTCAGCAAATAAGAGAGAGAGAGTGAGAGAGAGAGAGAGATAGATAGATAGATAGATAGATAGATAGATAGATAGATAGATAGATAGATAGATAGATAGATAGATAGATAGATAGATAGATAGATAGATAGATAGATAGATAGATAGATAGATAGATAGAGAGAAGTACAGTAAAGTATGTCAGAGAGAGAGAGAGAGAGAGAGAGAGAGAGAGAGAGAGAGAGAGAGAGAGAGAGAGAGAGAGAGAGAGAGAGAGAGAGAGAGAGAGAGAGAGAGAGAGAGAGAGAAATAGCCTGTTCGTAACCTCAGTAGTGACATGGAACCTTCTGCAAATTAAAAACATAAAAAATAAATCGTAACAATAACACAAACCCAAATCCATTCTCAAAACCAACTGAAAATTTTAGTCCTCAGTTGTCATCAGGCTAACACTTTTTATCAGTAACTATTCTACTTCCATAAGGATGTATAAATGATAGTTAGTTAGTTAGATGTCTATGAGCAGATACACTTAATTAACTCGTGGCAAGGGAAAACCCACACCCACACACGACTTCCAAACAGGTATATTGTCTAATAGGAATTGTCTTGGACCCCTCGACACGAAACTGTAAATTCACAAACACGCTAGATCCCACAGAAAAAAAAAAAAAAAAAGTTAAAATAAAAACTAACTTTCTCTGCCTCCCTTTTTCCAAGCCTCAGAGTAATCAAGTGATCAACCCCTCAGGTCCTGCAGTTTCCCTGTGGCGTTTTCAATTACTTGATGTTAGTCACCGTCGGTAAAGATAGGAAAGTACAGACACGAGCACTAATAATTTTACAGCGTTGGTTGAAGCTTTGAACAGTCCAATTAATTCACCAACGAACTAATAATTCCACTGGAGATCTTATTGTGTTTTTATTTACTGTCTCTAGGTATTCGAAGTACACCACCTGTATACCTATTAGTGCTCGTGACTGTACATTAGTGGATAATGGGGCACTTGATCCTATTTATCATCCCTCTTTGTAACTCATCTGATGGACATGAATTATATTAAGGTATCATCTTTTGACTCGAAGGTCGACTCCTACATTCTTTTTGTTTATATTGGTGTACATTGGAGCTCATTGATTCCTCCAAAGTATGTCAGGAAACAGAACCAATGAATACATAATTATAATGGTGTCCTGTTGCTTGGAATATTTGGTAGGAATCACATGTTCCTTAATATTTACCAACCCTCTACTATCCAATTAAATGGTGTAGGCTATCCTTCCTATTTTATATGTGTTTATATTTTCTTCCTTCACTGAATTTGTTTATATTTTTTTCCTTTCATTGAATTTGTTATATTTTCTTCCTTTATATGTGTTTATATTTTTTCCTTTCATTGAATTTGTTTATATTTTCTTCCTTTATATGTGTTTATATTTTCTTCCTTTCACTGCATTTGTTTATATTTTCTTCCTTTCACTGAATTTGTTTATATTTTCTTCCTTTATATGTGTTTATATTTTCTTCTTTTCACTGCATTTGTTTATTGCAATTTTTTTTTGTTTGGTCTAGTGGTCCACGTGAGGTCTGGCATTGTTGAGGGATTGAGTACAAATCCCCGGCCAACTGTTGGGATGGTGACACTATGCTCTCTCTGCCACCACCACCACCACACCACACCACACCACACACGCCTCCCATCACGTTGTCTGTCCACCGCTCCATCCATCCATCCAAACACTCCATCAGCTTCGGCAATTTATTTATTTATTCTCTTTGCATCAAAACTATATTATTTCTATCGTATGGAATTCTGATTTTTGGTGTTGTTGTTGATGTTGTTGTTGTGGATTTCGAGTTCCGGATAAAAGTAAATAAAACTGATTTAATGGAAGTAGCAAGTGAACCAGACCGATCTGATATATAGCGATTACACTCGGATGTATTATTACTCGACTTACGATTTCAATATAGCCTATGTATTTTTTTTTTGTGCTTAGTGGACGAGGTCAGTTTGAAAAGTGATGGCCAGATTGGTGTAATTTCCACCACACAGTTAATCACTGACCCAAATGACCACCAACCAGACCCGATCATCACAAGGAAACAACCAACCAAACTGGGAAGGCTCTGAGGTCACGCAATGTGCCTTATTATTACGTGTGTGTGTGTGTGTGTGTGTAGGTAGGTGTGTTTGTAGGTGTGTGTGTGTGTGTGTGTGTGTGTGTGTGTGTGTGTGTGTGTGTGTGTGTGTGTGTGTGTGAGTGTGTGTGTGTGTGTATGACTTTAATATTTCTGATAGTATAATAATATTTAGAATGCTGTTAAATTAACTTCTTTCGTGATTCCATTTCGCGCAGATTTTTTTTCCCATATTTATTTTTTGATGTATGTATGTACTGTACGTACAATATTAAACACTGAGGCTGTTATGTTGTTGTGCATGTACCGTACCTCACAAGTCCAGGTATCGATTTTAAAAGCCGCATAAAGTCTTGCCTAATGCACACTCGCAATCCAAATATGTATCCAGGGCTTGCTTCGAATAGCCTGATCAAGTATTAAGCGAGCTAAAGCAAATATGAAACAGGATAAGCGTTGTAATTGGTTCACTAGTATATCAAATGATTCGAAACTTCAACAAAACCTGGATACAAGTTTTGGATTGCGAGTGTACATTTATCATAACTTAGCTTAGATGCAGATAATCCTGCTAATAACAGCTGACGTTCAAAGAGGAAGCAGTCTTATGACACTATGACATTCAAAGGTTATGTATTCTTTCACCTAATCCATATACAACAGACCATATCTTAATTTAATATTATATGGACTTACACACAATTGTTCTGAACACTAGGCGGAAACCATATATATATATTCTCAATTGTGTTTTGTGTTTTGCGACGCACATGTATAATATTTACTTCAGACATGCAATGAGGGGGACGAGACTATACAATGTCATGTAAACAGACGGTCATAAACACACTGGTCATAAATTTGGCACTACTATACTAACAGGATCAAAGAGAAAAAGACTAGAGATATATTATGTAACTCGCATCCAATACACTACACCAAATGCAACACTGACTTTACTGTGTCGTTCGTTGGGTTTAATGACAACTTACTGAGTCCTAAAGCTGTGAGGGCAAATTAATTCTCTGCCATCCCTTTTGGTTTTAGGAATGTTCAGCTCAGCTCTGTAGGCCTAGGCAACCTTCCCTTTCCAGTCTTATCCCTTGATACGACCCATAAACAGGGTGATTCTCTCTCTCTCTCTGTCTCTCTCTCTCTCTCTCTCTCTGTCTCTCTCTCTCTCTCTCTCTCTCTCTCTCTCTGTCTCTCTCTCTCTCTCTGTCTCTCTCTCTCTCTCTCTGTCTCTCTCTCTGTCTCTCTCTCTGTCTCTCTCTCTCTCTCTGTCTCTCTCTCTCTCTGTCTCTCTCCTCTCTCTGTCTCTCCTCTCTCTCTCTCTCTCTCTCTCACACACACACACACACACACACACACACACACACACACACACACCAAGGGAACACGGTACAGTAGCCTAGAAGCAGCAGAGACGTGTTCAAGTTATAGTAGTGGGTCCTGTTGGTATTCCTTTGACTTGCTTCCCCCACCATCCATCCATCCGTCAGTCCAACCATTGCCTCAACTCAACTCACTCACTCGCTAGTCGTTCTATGCACTTGATTTGGCCGCTTCCAGGAATAATTTGTGGGCCCCCTGTTTGAAGCCGGGAGCGCGTGCGTTTGTGTGTGTGTGTGTGTGTCTGTGTGTGTCTGTGTGTGTGTGTGTGTTTGCTTGGGGTAAAACTGTGTGTGTGTGTGTGTTTGCTTGGGGTAACACTGCGTGTGTGTGTGTGAGCGTGTTTGTTTGGGGTAAGACTGCGCATGTGTGTGTGTGTGTGTGTGTGTGTGTTTGCCTGGGGTAAAATGGTGTGTGTGTGTGTATGTGTGTGTTTGCTTGGGGTAAGACTGTGTGTGTGTGTGTGTGTGTGTGTGTGTGTGTGTGTGTGTGTGTGTGTGTGTGTGTGTGTGTGTGTGTGTGTGTGTGTGTGATACTGAGTGAATCGACTGGTGTTTTCTCCATGTGTGCATATTTGTTAGTGATAAGACTGTGTGTGTGTGTGTTTGTGTGTGTGTGTGTGTGTGTGTGTGTGTGTGTGTGTGTGTGTGTGTGTGTGTGTGATACCTATACAGACAGCATTTAGGTATAGTTTTTTTTTATTTATATATTTATTTATTTAATTATTATTATTTTTTTTTTACTGTAGAGGTGATATACTTTTTTGCTATATCTCATCGTTTGTATACACGTTTCAGTTATTGACATACGTATTCATTTTCTGTAGAAATATTAACACGCAGTTGATGGCCTGAATTTATTATAGCTATATATTCTGGTGCGGTTTGAGTTTTTATTTTTTTATTTTTTTATATATTTCGTGTTCCCACTTGCAAATTGATATTGACAAATTCTTTATTTTATTCACTGCCATCAATATATTTTATTGACTCTTTTTGCATGGATGCATATACTCGTACAATATGTCACTGATGTTAAAAATACCTACATATATATAATTAAATAAAAGTGATGAAATGTTATTATCTTTAAGGGCAAATTCTCTTCTCTTGTTGTCAGGCTACTGCTTATTGGAAGGTTACTGACTCTTACTATAACTATGCCAGAACACAGACGACATCAATGGTACTAATATGGGATCTGTTTCTTGACATAGCTTGGTGGAGGAAACAGAGACCTTCCATTTCACTAACAAAGAATATTCCCTTATCTTAAGCCATAGTCTGATTAACTCACCATACCAAAGTGTCGTCCAGTAAGAGGTTAGAATTGAAGACAAAAACTAGATAGAATCGGTATTACAGACAGATGGACGTACAGACTGATAGACTGACAAACAGACAGGCAGATGGAAAAACAGACTGATCAACAGAGAGGCAGATGGACAGACAGACAAACAGACAGATGGAAAAACAGACTGATGGAGAGACAGACGAACAGGCACGAGAAATGTGAAGTGAACTGTAAAGGATTAGACGAGAGGAAAGGTTTGGGTATTGAGATAAAGAGTGAAGAAAGTGGAGGGAGAAGAGTAGGAATAAAACCCAGAGCCCAGGTCAAAGGAAGGTGAGAAAAAGTAGTAAAGAGGAGCCAGGGTGGAGTGTAAACAAGAGAAAAAGGAACAGAAACT
>JAWQEG010008529.1:0-21305 GCA_033782935.1 Petrolisthes cinctipes
CGACACCAGCATCTTGTGGTCCTTGAGGCGAGTGTACGCGTCCTCCTTCCCTTCCATCCTTCCTTCCATCCTTCCCTTCCTCCTTCATTCGTAATTTAGTTTCTTCATTCTTTCCTTCCTTCCTTCCATCCTTCCCTTCCTTCCCTTCCTTCCTTCCTTCCTCCTTTCTTCCTTTCTTCCTTCCTTCATTCCTTCCTTCCTTCCTTCCTTCATTCCTTCCTTCATTCCTTCCTTCCTTCTTCATTCATTCATTCATTCATTCGTAAGTTAGTTTCTTCATTCGTTCTTTCCTTCGTTCCGTCTTTTCTTCCTTTTTTACACGTCATATTTTCCTTCCTTCATTCCTTTGTTCCTTTGTTTCTTTTTGTCTTAGATTTATTCATTCGTTCTTTCGTTTCTTTGTTTCTTCCATTATTAGTTTTTTCGTTTTCTTTTTTCTCCTTTCTTCATTTATTAGTTTGCCTTTCTTTCAATGCCTCTCTCCTTCTTTTGTTCCTTTTGCTCATTTCTTTGTTCCTTCCTTCATTGCTTCGTTTGCTTGCCTTTCCTTCAGTCATTCAATCTTTCATTCATTACAATATTATTTTCTATTCCTCTTTTCCTTTGGTCTAGCTTCCTTACTACTTTTTCTTTATCCATCTAATTAATTCTTATGAGATTTGTTGATATACGTTCCTCCTCCTTCTCTTATTCCTCCTCCTCCTCCTCATCATCATCTTCTTTCTCCTCTTCCTCCTCTCATCATCATCATCTTTCTCCTCTTCCTCCTCATCATCTTTCTCCTCTTCCTCATCATCATCTTTCTCCTCTTCCTCCTCATCATCTTTCTCCTCTTCCTCCTACTTTTCTACACAAATATTTCGACGAAAAAGATATTATATAAACGCGAAGCAAAATTGGAATCTAGTATGCATCCATCAGTCGTCTTACTCGTCCCTCAGGATCGGGTTTACAAGTTCCCTAAACACGAATAGCTATTAGGAGTGACGTGATGGGGAAGACTCATGGGGGTCGGGTTTATTGTGACATTCTTACAGCCACCTACCTACCTCTGGGCCCATCATCATTGCTTTCGTTAATTAAGGAGAAAATCTGATGTTGGTGAAGTGAAGGGCTACCGATTCCTCCTATAACTAGATCAGGAAAACAGGTGATCTTAAAGGTTTACTACTAGTTGGAGATCTGTTGAAAGGAAAGAGTCTGAGGGGTGGAGGAGGAGAAGAGAAGTGTAAAGGGAAAGAGGAGAATTGAATTTGTGGGTGAAAGGAAGGGGCTGGTAAATTATGATGGTGGTTGTGGTGGCGGGATACATAAGTTATTTTAGTGTTGGTGGTGCTGTGGTTGTGTGTAAGGGTTATCAAAGATTGGATCTGTATGTGGAGGTGGATGTTGGAATAGGAAAAGTAGAAGCCGTATTGATGAGGTGTATATATGTATGGAAGAGATGAAAGCGGTGGTGTGTGTATAGGATGGAGAAGGTATAGTGGTATCGATGGAAGAGATAGATGCATAGTGGTGATAGTGGACGGAGGTTTGAAAGGTATTGGTAGAGAGTGGAAGATGCAGGTGGAATCGGTATTGGACTGATGGGTGTGACCAAAAACGGACGTGAGTTGTCAAAGCATCAAGGGCGAGAGCTGCCTGACACTTTGATCGACACACAGAAAAAATGTGAAATATTTGTAATGAATTTTAAAAAAGAAATTGAGACAGTAGTAGAAAGTAAGATCAGAAGAAGAAAATCAGGGTAATGTATAAGAGATGAGATGGACAAGTAGATTAGCTAGATAAAATATAACAGAATAATAAACATAGAGATTGAAGCACCACAAAGACAGACAGAAGGACAGACCGTCAGGCACAAACAGGACAGACAGGTAGACAGACAGACAGACGGACACACGGAAGCAGGTGCAGAAACACACACACACACACACACACACGCACAGGGAGAGAGACGGGGAGGACTGGCGGTTATAGAGGTGACAACGGGACAGTCTCATCATGCTGTCGTGTGTGTGTTTTTATTAAGCTGTGTCGCAGAGAGCCAATCTGTGTAAAAGCTTTGGAGGGGGAGAGGGAGAGAGGGAGAGGTGTGCTGCAGTAGGGGATAAGGAAGGGAGGGAGGGAGGGAGGGACCTAGGGAGGGTATATGTATGGAGGGTTGGGGGAGGTGGGCTAGGATAGTCTGTTGGTGGAGAGGGGTAGAGGGGGGTGTGAGGTGTTTAGTTCTTTCGTGTATGAAGGCTTGGCTTATTAGTAAGGAGGAGATGGATAATTTGGTTCTAGAGGGTAGGGGATGGAAATGATGACAGAGTGACAGAGACAAAGAAGGAAAAAGAGAGAGAGAGAGAGAGAGAGAGAGAGAGAGAGAGAGAGAGAGAGAGAGAGAGAGAGAGTGAGTGAGATGAGGGGGAGGGCAAGGAAGTAAGGATATGATGAGAAAAATGTTCCCTGTGAATTTAGAGAAAGGGTTTAGTGAAGTGGAAAGGGGAAAGGAAAGATGGACATTGAACGTGAGCTAAAAAAAATAATGGGGGCGGAGAAAGGGAGTCGTAGAACGCAGGAAAGGTATAGGGAGAAAAGTGTGAAGTATTTTTTGAAGGAGTAGGCTAAGACGAGAGGTAGAAAATTATAAGGTAACAAAATAGGTGGGGATAGAAGAATAAGACATGATGGATTGACTGATAGTGATAGATAGAGAGATAAATACATAGATAAACAGATACAGGACAGAGATATAGAGAAATAAACAATTATCATATTCATGAAGACAACATTAAATATCTAATATAAGATAAAAATTGGGAATTATGAAAGAAAAAATGGAAATAAGTGAGTACAAGTTAAAGAAAAACCTAGTGGAAGTAGGAAGAGGGAAACTAAAGAAAAACGCAGTGAATTTATGTTGGAGCGAGTGGAGAGGAGATGGGGAGAACAGGAAGTACAGTACAGGACTAGAGAGAGAGAGAGAGAAGGGGGGAAGAGAAGCAGCCGTGTGTTGTAGTAAGGAGAGTAGGAGGTAGGCCAAGGGAAGTGAATATAATATAGATGAAATGAAGGAGAATGTGAAGGAGGGATATTTTCTTAGTTCGAGGAGTGTACTGAACATAATATTATACGAACAATAAATAGATTTTACATCACTTATTTTGAAACTGTCTCAAAAGTAAAATGAGAGAACACAATCTTAATTAACATCATCATCATCATCATCTTTCAGAGAGGTGGTTGGTGTTGTTGCAATATTATTATTATTATCACTTCCAAATATCAGGAGTAGAGACGATCGTAGTTAGTATGATTGTGTGGAAATGTTTGGGTAGATGAAGCCAATTATTTCTTTTAAATGTAGGTTATGCTGTCCCCACCCCCCTCCCCTCTTATCTCTCTGTTCGTTTGTCTGCTCTATCTTTATCAGTATATTCTCTCTCTCTCTCTCTCTCTCTCTCTCTCTCTCTCTCTCTCTCTCTCTCTCTCTCTCTCTCTCTCTCTCTCTCTCTCTCTCTCTCTCTCTCTCTCTCTCTCCTCTCTCTCTCTCTCTCTCTCTCTCTCTCTCTCTCTCTGTATGTCTATCAGTATATTCTCTCTGTTTGTCTATCAGTATACTCTCTCTGTATGTTTATCAGTATACTCTCTCTCTCTCTCTCTCTCTCTCTCTCTCTCTCTCTCTCTCTCTCTCTCTCTCTCTCTCTCTCTCTCTCTCTCTCTCTCTCTCTCGTATTTTTTTTTCTATCATTTCCTCGCTTGGGTGGGTAATCTCGAACGGCACTGGTCCTCCTGTCAGCGTTTTCTAATTTCGCGGCCCCTAAGTTGTGGGTGGGGTAAAAAGGCGTGACGTGTGAGCAAACTTTCACACGCCGACCCCCCCTACGCCCCCCCTCCCCCGCCCCCACGACTGACCACTTGATTGTGCACTCGAGTATGGGCGTGTGGGGAGGTTGGGTGCATTGGGAGGGGGTGAAGTGAGTGGGATTGGGGAGAAAAGATGGGGTGGAGTGAAGTGGGATTAGAAGGAGAGAGAGAGAGAGAGAGAGAGAGAGAGAGAGAGAGAGAGAGAGAGAGAGAGAGAGAGAGAGAGAGAGAGAGAGAGAGAGAGAGAGAGAAAAGGGGTGAATTTAAGTGGGGTTTGATATTGGAAGGTTTATGTAGCGGTGTGAGGTGATAGTGGTTGGGGATTGAGAGTGTTTGTTGTGGGGAGGGTGTGGGGTGGTTGAGAAATAATAGGGGAGGCTTGGTGTGGTTTGGGATGACAGTGGGGAGGCTCGTTGTATGGAAAATCGGAAAGTATGGGTGGGGGGGGGGGGTGTCGGTGATATAGAAGGCTACTGATTCCTCCAAACTATTTTATAAAACAGTTGTATACCGAGGTACATACTTGTCTGTTTTCTAGTCTAGTTTGGATAAATCTTTAGCCCTCCAATTCGCCCACAACAGACTACCCCAATAACAGTCTCATGGTCTGGAAACACACACGTGGCTTTGGTCATGTTTTCGTGTGTCAGTGATCCGGTCCCATGGCATAAACGTGTTTGAGACAAGTGTAGTATACGGTTCTCTCACTCGCTAGCTGGGAATCGATCAGGTACTTGAGTCATCTGCATTTACCTTACTGCACTCTCCCCTAACCCCCAACCTCTTTCTCCCCTCATCATATCTTCATTCTCTCCCTCTCACCTCATTCCCTCTCTCCCCTCACCCCCTATCCCTTTATCTCCTCTCTTTTCACTCCTCCCTTTTCACTCCTCTCCCCTCACGAGCACCAGGACATCATGGCCAGGATGAAGAGTGTTATTTGTCGTAGAATTTGAACGAATTACATGCTTCTGATTTCTGCGAAGTGTTCCACTTAACAGTAGTTCAGTTGTTTAGTGCAACTTGACACGTAACAAAATGTCTACTCATTATATGATTAGTATTTCATTCGTCAAACCTCGCCAACTAAGTGCATCACACACACACACACACACACACACACACACACACACACACACACACACACACACACACACACACACACATAACATCACCCACTGCCAGCCTCGTCCTTCCACCAAACCAGAACGACCAACACCCCAGCTGTCGTTCTCAAGTGGACATGCAGCAGTTCCTGGTCTTTCTTTTTCCCCACCCATACACTGTCATGCCCGCCCGTCCCTCTGTCTGCCTGTGTGTGTGTGTGTGTGTGTGTGTGTGTTGTTGGGACGGGAGGTACTCGAGAACACAGTGGAGGGTGAAATGATGTGAGGTCAGTCAGTCAGGTGTTCCAAGGGGATTCCTGGTCAAACTGTAGTGGGACCGTTCTGTTTTTATTTTAACTTTTTTTTTCTTCTTAATCTTGGGGTCTGTCTTTTCTTCCGTTTCTCCGCTGGTCTTGATTTTTTTCTACCTAGGTTTCTGTCTCTGTCTCTCTTTCTCTTAGTTTGTCTCCTTCTCTTTATCCCTCGACCTGCTTACCTAATTATCTGTTCATCCGTCCAGTATTTCTGTCTCATTCATTTCGTTTTAGGACTGATTTTTTTTTTCAGTACTTATAGTGACGGAAAGACGGCCAGTCTAAATAAGAAATATCGATGTGTTGTGCAATTTATTTACATATACAATTTACTATACTTCGCCTCCTATCTGATATAACAATTATTAATGAACCGGTGAAAGATATACTATATAATTACGACATTTGTTTGCCCAGAAATGTACTGCTAAGATTTTATGTGCATGTAATAATGTACAATGTTGATACATATCCATCAATGTGCCTTTCATTTTCAGGTGGATTAAATATACAGTGTTTATATATCCAACAATATGACAATAATATTTTTTTTGTACAACATTGATTATAATTTCAGTGTGTATAGAGGCAACAATATCCCTTTTAAGATTATACCTTGCTAAAGATGGATTAGAGGCCTTGATCCCAGACTGTCTTTGTTCCTCACACATTCTTCATCCTGCCTCTCATTCTGGTACTACAAACAGCTCATTTAGGCCTCGCTATTCTGCCCTCAATTTTTTTTGCACCCTTTGTAGTTGATTGTATGCGAGGTCACCCTGAACTTAACCCGCCGACATAGAGGCGTCGCTCCCGTGTAATCCGGTAATAATCTAAGCCATCCGAACTATTGTCTATAGGTGTGGAGATGAAGGAGGAGGAGGAGATGATGTTTGAGAGGTGTGGGAGGTTTAGTGATGTGGTGTGGGAGAAGAAGGGGTTGTGTATAGATTGTGGAGGCAGTGGGGAAGTGGAAGTCGTGGTAGGTAGAGTGGGGAAGCTAGCTGTGTGGTGTTTGTATGTGAGTATTGTTGGGAAATGAATTGTGGAGATTGTGGGCAGATGTGGGGAGCTGTGTGGGGGAGTGAGGGAACGGGGAAGGTGTGAAGGAGAGTATATGTAAAGGTTTGGGTGAAGGGCATGATAGGAGCAGCTATAATAGGGAGGGGAAAGGATGAGAGAGAAGTGGGGTGGGAAAATATCGTGAAAGAAAATAGAAGAGAATATATAATGTGGAGACAGTGATAAGGAGAGTAGAGGGGGATTGGTGTGGAGGAGGAGGAGGAGGTGGTGGGGTTCTGACATGTTGATAGGGACTGCATGGGTGTGAATTGAGAGGTAGGGGGGGGTGGGGTTGAAATGAGGATGAGGTTGAGAGGTAGAGGTAGAGGTAGGGGTTGGTGTAGGGTTGAGAGGTAGAGGTAGGGATTGGTGTGGGGTTGAAATGAGGATGAGAGGTAGAGGTAGAGGTAGGGAATGGTTTGGGGTTGAAATGAGGATGAGGTTGAGAGGTAGAGGTAGGGGTTGGTTTGGGGTTGAAATGAGGATGAGGTTGAGAGGTAGAGGTAGGGATTGGTGTGGGTTGAAATGAAGACGGGGTTGAGAGATAGAGGTGTTGGTTTGGGGTTGAAATGAGGATGAGGTTGAAAGGTAGATGTAGGGGTTGGTGTGGGGTTGAGAGGTAGGGGTAGGGGTTGGTGTGAGGTTGAGAGGTAGAGGTAGGAGTTGGTGTGGGGTTGAAATGAAGATGGGGTTGAGAGGTAGAGGTAGGGGTTGGGTTGGGAGCGAGGAGGGTATATATATTGTGAAGAAGGATGGCCTGATTTTGTCCAATTTCTCGCCGTCATGTCAGCTCGGCCTGGGAGAGTACATACAGCCCGTCCTTAAAACCTATTTCCTTTGTCCCTCTCAACCCGAAAGTCCTTGAAGAGAGATTTTCACGTATATATTTTTTTGGCTTCGTTCGCTAGCAGAGCGTGTAATGGCTCTTTATACCGCAAAATACGAAATTCCTTGCGATTATTTTGCATTTTTTTTTAGTTGTGGGTTCTTTTAAATATACCCCGGTGAGACTGACTGAGGGTTGGGAAGGCATGCAGGCGGTACTCGACCTTGTGCCACCTGTGTCCAGCGGCGAATTTATCGGGTTAGATGCCGTGGGCCGATAGTGAGATGAACCGATAAGATGAGGCGAGGTGAGGACGTCGTCGTGTGATTCAGCACCACCTTGGTTAGGGTACTGATAACACTGACAGCAAAAGGAGGAGGAGCAGGAGGAGGAGAGGGGGAGGAGGAGGAGGAGAAGGATGAGGATGAGGATGAGGAGAGGGGAGAAGGAGCAGGAGGAGGAGGAGGAGAAATTGTGGTAGTATTGGGAAGAAGAAAAGGAAGAGGAGGAGGAGGAAGAGGTGTATTAGAAATAGTGGTAGTAGTGGGAGGAAAAGGAGGAAGAGAAGGAGAAGAGGGGAGGAGGAGAAATAGTGATAGTAGTGGGAGGACGAAGAGGAGGAGGAGAAATAGTAGTAGTAGTGGGAAGAAGAAAAGAAAGAGGTGACCAAGGAGAAAATTACCGACAATAATAGCAATCGAGAATAATAATAATAATAGTAAAGAGTAGATGGATAAATACATGACATACATATAGATAGCAATAGATATTCATTGAAAAGTAGATAGACAGAAAAATAGGTTGAAAGAATAAAGGAGGAATGAAAAAAAATGTTAGAATGAGTTTGAAAAAAGAAAAGAAAAGCGAGAATGATGTGAGGAGGAGGAGGGGAAAAAAAATTACACTTTACCCGCCTCGTGAAAACAGTGGTTATTTGATAGGTAGATAAATAGACATAGGTAAATAAATAGACATACTTGTATAAATAAAGATAAAGAAAAACATATGAAGTAAAAGATAAAGAAAAGAATGTGAGATAATGAGTGAAGATTAGGGAATGAGAGAGAGAGAGAGAGAGAGAGAGAGAGAGAGATGAGAAAGGAAGGGAGGGAGAGAGAGGGAGAGAAAGAGAGAGAGAGAGATGAGAAAGGGAGGGAGGGAGAGGCAGAGAAAGAGAGAGAGAGAGAGAGACGGAGAGAAAAACACCCAGACGTTAAATATGAGACGACGTGAACAAAGGAAGGAAAACAAGGCGTGTACAGTTAGCAGGCAGTAATTCCCAGAGCAGGTCCAGGCCACCCCCACGTCCACACACACACACACACACACACACACACACATACATCTACACACACACACATCTACACAAGAACACTCACAATTACACACACACACTCGCATTTACACAAGGACACTCACATCTACAGACACACACACACACACACATCTACACCTACACCAGAACACTTACATCTACACACACACACACACACACTCGCATTTACACAAGGACACTCACATTTACAGACACACACACACATCTACGCAAGAACACTCACATTTACACACACTCGCATCTACACCAGAACACACACACTCGCATCTACACCAAAACACACACACTCGCATCTACACAAGAACACACACACACACACTCACACACACACACACACACACACACACACACACACACACCTGCACAAGAGCAAACAGACGAACACATACACTAGTATCTACAAAAGAACACACACTCATACACCTACACAAAAGTATACTCACACACACACATACCCAAGAGCAGCACACTAGCACACAGACTGGCAGTGTTTGGATACTGTACAGTGAAGACGTTGCTCGTTAATTGAGTTAGTTGCAACCGATGACAACTCTAATATACTATAGTAAGTGGTACTTATATGAATTGACTAATCATAAGAAAAATATGAAACAAATATTTGATACATACATAGTAATTTTGTATGGTACTTGAACTCTTTTTTCATCTGTTATTGATTACATTTTCATAATCACTACATGTATCTTATGAAATGGAAATTGTTACATATGTCATAATTATACATCATGTTGAAAGCAATCACCAAGTCCCAAATTATTACCACCACGTGTAACTCGTATATGTTTTCAGATCGGTATATGTTATGTCCATTTAGATTATAATATGTATCCGTTAAATACTTTCTCGTTAACAAAAATGCTTAATCTAAAATATGAGTAATATGATAAATTCTTGAACAGAATAACCTTCACGAGATAGTGTGACGTTTTCCGGTCCACTTGTTGGCCTGATTAAATTATGATTGTAGAGTAAGTATTGGTCAATCTAAGACCATTGTGGCGTAAGATATTAATTAACTCTCTCAGACTATGTTGACTCATATAGTGCCACATTAGCATACACCGTCGCCAAGCACCGTCTAACGTAAACATTTCCTCAGTGTAAGGTCCTTGTAACACTGATTCCGTGTCTTGTATTCCTATGCACCGTCACTCACTCACTCACTCAGTCACTCACGGGGACTTGTTAGAGCTGCCACAGTTTGTAAATATCCGGACGATTTTTTTTTTTTTTTTTTTTTATCATGAAGAATTTTTTGCTTTTGGTTCGTTCTTTTCGTGCCGGGAGTAACATACAGCCAGGCCAAATTTTTCCCCACTATTTTTGTGCCGGGTGTCTGAGTTGATGGACACTTTTAGCTGTGGTGATGATGGTCTTGACAGTGGCACGGTAAAGATTCAGATTTAAAGTATGGGTATAGGGAGGGAAGGAGGGGAAGAGGGAGCCATCTATATAGTGGAGAGGAGCACCCACCACCCCCAACCCCAACCCCAACCCCAACCCCTCCCAATCATGATAACTACTGTGTAATATGTTTTTCCTGTTGCTGATGGTAAATGTTCAAACTGATATAATTTTACCCTATAATAATATCTCATAGGCTGATGCTTGATTAACATAGCCCCTTCCTGAGTGGTGAGATTTGTCAGTCATGCTTCGGCTTTACAATATCAGGTGTGGATAATTATAGATCATCAACCTCAAGAAACTGTATACGTGTTCCGCGATTTTTTTTTTTAATGACCTCTGTAACCTTCTACTTGTCCGCATTACTCCTGTCATATAATGTGGCATCTCCGCCGTAGCTGTCCACATTGTTTATTCAGAATTTTATTACAATTACTAAGGGAATTTGCCATCTTTTTCCGAGTTCTATTTCTTAGTCTTGGTCTTCGTTCATTTATGCATTGTTTTTGTTTGGTTCTTAGGGTAGATATATAAAAGCGTATACTCAATTACAAGAATAGAATTTATGCAGAAAATAATAATGTGATAACGTGGTTGTAGTTAGGAATAAAGTTCTCACAGCACCAAAACTCGAACCCTGACTTATTTTAATCCTAGTATGGTAATCACTTATGCAGGTAATGTGTAGGCGTCTGATATATAAAAGTAACCAACTTAACGAGTAATCACCTGAATTAATGATAAATGAAAAATTAAATGGATAAATACTCACATCTAAAATATTTAAAAGAAAAACAAGTATAGCGTTAAAAATCGTGCAATCCGAGGACTTGATGCCACGTTTAGTAGATTACTGAAAGCATCACTGAGTGGTTAGTAACACTACCTGTAAAAGGCCAGAGGTGGAAGGGATGTAAGTGTCAATACCTGCGGAAGACCAAAGGTGAGAGTAAGATCAGAAGATCGCTAGCGTTCCTGATGTAAAGGAAATGTGAGAATGCTACTATACCTGTAGAAGGTCAAAGGTAGAGGGAATGTTAGTTAGTATCTTAATTTGTGGCAAGTCGGTTGTAGGATGGAGTGTCAGAACGCATCTACCTGTAGAAAGTCATTTGTGGAAGGGTGGTGTCAAAGGGTTGCATCCTGTAGGAGGACAGAGGCATGGGTGGGGTTGGTGGGGGGGGGGTGTCAGACCAGAGGGTCAGGCACTACCTGTAGAAGGGTCGCGAGAAAAAACCCGTGACATGCCAGCGCGACCTGTCGAGTGAGGCATCCAGCAGGGCAGGGAGGGATATAGGGGGGGAGAGGGGTCGCCGTGCCCTGTGTTGCGACGAGACAGTGTTTTTTTCACGTCTGCATGTTGCACGAAGCAAGGGTCCTTCCTGAGCACACCTTACCTTTTACCTCGACACCCGGACAAACAGAGCTCTCACGCGACATTCTGGCCGGCTGTCGGAGGGGGGAGAAGGTCGAGTGAGGACAGTCGGTGATGATGTGATGGAAGGTGTATTTATTTATGCATTATTTAATCCATTTAATTATCTTAAATCTTTCTATCTGTATACATCTACCTGGATATCTGTCTATCTATCTATGTCTGTTTATCTACATGTAACTTTTTATATCTGTTATGTATCTACCCATGTTTCTATCTGTATACACACGCCCTGGTACAGATTTACATGCACACAAAAATACCCACCCGCCCCTCTCCTCCACCCCGCCCCCCACACACACACACCACACCGGGTTACACTCACACACACTCACTTTCACACACACACACAGAGTAAGCAATCATATTTGTAGTCGTAACTTGCACTACCACCATCGCTGCTGTCACCGAGGCAAATTTAATAGTATTGCCAATATCACCATTATAATTAACACATTCGGATTTGGTTAACGCACATGTGGCGTCTATCATATCTCAGCTTTGGTGATTCCCCACAATTGAACCAAAGTCACAACCTCATTCTTCCAACACTACATCTAAAATATTTATATCACTTCACCAATACATCTAAAATATTTATATCACTTTACCACTACATCTAAAATATTTATATCACTTCACCACTACAGTTTCTACATATCCTACACCACTACATCCCTGTAACCAAAACATGTACTTCATTGTGTTATCACTACAACCATAATAATTACTACATGATATCACCAAATTAAATCATTGCATCCCTACCACCAAAACACTTGTTCCATCTTGGCATAGACCATCATCTGCATCATACACTATTGCCATTACCAAGTCATTACCACCACCACCACCACCCACCACCACTACCACCATTACAAGTATCATTACCACCATTACAAGCATCATTACCACCACTACTATCACTACCATCATTACCATCACTACCATCACTACCATCATTACCATCACTACCACCACCACCATCATTACCATCACTACCATCACTACCATCACTACCATCATTACCACCGACTCCTCCACCACCACCACCACCACCAACCCCAACCCCTCGTACACGTAACATTAGCTCCCTCGGCTGCAGGAGGGGGAGAAGGCGAGAGTAAAGCACAATAAACAGGCATCACTCTGGCCATGGTGTCGTGTCTCTTTACTAGAACTCTCTTGGGGGAGGTAATGCATGGAGGGAGGGACGGGGGAGGGACAGAAAGGGGAGAGGAAAGGGTGGATAGAGACAGGATGGAGTGAGAGGGGAGGGGGAAGGGAGGGTAAAAACAGAGAGGGATGAAGAGGGAGAGGTAATGCATTGAGGGACGGTGGGAGGGACGGAAAGGGGAGAGGGAAGAGAGGATAGGGACAGAATAAAGTGAGAGGGGAGAAAAATAAAGAAGAATGAAGGCAGAAGTTTGGAGGGACAGGAAACGGTGGGAGAGTGTGTGTGTGTATGTGTGTGTGTGTGTGTAATGGGATGGCAGAGAAACGAATGAATGAATGATTGGATGGGGGATATTTTGATCAACCAGTTTTAATCACATTCAGCCTTTTTATTAACTTACACCACACTCAACTCCAGACAATCCTACTCAACTCCGGAGAAACCCCAAATACTCAGAGGAGTCGATGAAGGAGCCCCAGGGAGCAAACAGACAGGTTCAAGTTTCAGATGACTTCACGAACTTGAGGAGAAGCGACTTGATGGCCTGAGGATGAGAGAGAATGAGTGAGAATGAGCCAGTAGTTGTTTTTTGTTTTGTTCATGCATGTACAACTGTGGTCATATGAAACAGAGACCCTTGAAACGTGTATCATGCCCCTCATCGAGTATAGGGTATACATAGGATGTGTGCTGAGGCTCGGTTTAATTTATTCTCCTTGAGGGACCCATTTCAGGAGTGTTTGTTCAATGTTTCTTCAACTGTACATTACTCTTGGGAGACTTGCTGGGGTGTGAGTGGTCTCTTAGTTATTGACCGACGGACGTTGTTTGACACCATCTTGCTCTCTGGCTGGAGTGGAAGGTAAAGAAGAGCGTTGGGGTGTTGGGAGGTCTTGTCAAATGCAGGAGGGGGAAGGGAAAGAAGAAGTGATGGAGGTGGATGTCAAGGATATGTGCATGGGAGATGTTGACCCCGAGACTATAATTTTATAAGCTGTGAAAGAAGTGGAGGTAAGAAATTGATGTGGAGGGAAATAGTTTAGCTGGTAGAAGAGGCACGTAACGGGAGACAAGGAAACTTAAGGTTAATGTAGAGTGGATGGAGGGAGGTACAGTTGGACACATGAATGGGTGGTACAGCCCAAGTGAAAGATGGTCAATTTCTCCCAATATCAAGTTCCTTAGTGCCAAATAGGAGACATCACTGGCAGAAGTCAGTATTGAGGATAGTAATAAAAAGCAAGTACCTAATAATAGACACTGGTTACTCAAATGGGACAAGTATCTTTCACCTGGGCTGTACCACCCATTCATGTGTTCAACTGTACATACATACATACTTTGTGGTGGAAGAGCAGGAGAATAAGAGAGAAAGAATTAATTTGGAGATAGGGAGGAACACTCTTACTCCTGCTGGAAAGATGAAGGTTATTAAGAATTTACTGTGCTCTTTTACTTCTTTGTGAGGTGTATGTGTGGGGGTGAGGTGAGGGGAGTGGGGAGCCGAAGAGAGTCTTGGTCCATCATCCGCTAAAAC
The DNA here is from genome assembly GCA_033782935.1 of Petrolisthes cinctipes. NCBI lineage: Eukaryota > Metazoa > Arthropoda > Malacostraca > Decapoda > Porcellanidae > Petrolisthes > Petrolisthes cinctipes. Next base: position 14,077 of record JAWQEG010008529.1, read on the forward strand.
TACTAACGGAGGTAGATTTTTGTTAGGCGAGGGACAGTGAAAAATATGTGATAAAAAATCATTCATAAAATCGGAAACATCTTAACTTGTCCTTACATATTTAGTGCGTTTACTTGTTTGTTTACGAAACATAAAATTAAAGCATGATATAGTAAGACGGGCAAAATAATCTGCAGCAGCAAATATTAAATAAAATAAACAGGAAGTAAAATGTAAAAAAAGAGCCCCCCCTCAGCCCCCTCAAAAAAATAAAAAAGAGAGAAAAAAATTGCTTGCTGTCCCCCCCCCTGCCAGGCCAAGTGGCGGCCGCGACTCCACAAAACACGAGGGCCAAAATCTCTCTAATACTTTGTCACCCTCCACGCAGACAGCCAGCCACCAGCGACAGCTCTTGTGGCCGGGGGTGAGGCGAGAGAGTGCCAGCCTACGTTTAGGGGGACGAGGCTGAAGTGAGGGGTGAAGAGAGAGAGACAGAGAGAGAGAAACAGAAAGACAGACAGACAGACAGACAGACAGACAGACAGACAGACAGACAGACAGACAGACAGACAGACAGATTGTGTGTGTGTTTGCGTGTGTTTGTGTGCGCTCGCTGGACTGTGGGGGAAGAGTTGTCATCCTGTGGGGTGGTTGAGTGGGAAGGTGACTGTTTGTGTGGGAGGCAGATTGGTTGAGTGGGAGGTGCATGGGTTGGTGAGTTGGTTACCCTCTAGTAGAGAAAAGATACGGTAGGTCGATGACTAGCGATGGGAAATGAACAGGAGTGATAAATTGGTTTAAAATATTAGTTAATTGAGTGGGAAGTGAATTGATGGAGTTGGGAGCTGGAGTTGTTAGTTGGTTCCTAGTGATGGATTAATTTGTTAGTGGAGTGCAGCGGAAGATGGGTATGATATTTAAAGAAGTGGTAACATAGTGAATCGAACGAATCTTGAGTGACCGAGTAAGAATCTTGAGGGCTGAGAAAAGATCGGGTGAGAATAATGGGACCTGGGTATAGAAACAATAACATGTCCGGAAATCCCTTGAAGAGTTACTCGGGTATTGTCCAGTTTTTGTGGTTGTGATAGTTTGGGACTCCTCATCCACTCACGGAAACCACCTATAGCTCCCCTCTTTCCACACACGTATTCCACCTATCTCCCCACTTCACCCATCTATTCACGTACATACATTCCCACAGCAGCTTCGGTTACATTATCCATGCACCTACTTTTTCACAAACAAATTCTACCGTCACCCTTCCACCCACCCACCCACTTCCTCACTACAACTGCTGGCCCCCTTCTACCTCCCTCCCTCCTTCCCTCCCTCCCTCCCCACTGCCGCCTGCCCCTCTGAATTCGGATTTAAGGGGGTTCATGACACAAACGGGTGAGTGGTGGTGGACCTTTACGAGTGTTGATGGCGCAAAACTTCCACCAATATTTTTTTCACATCCATTTTGCAGGTTTTTTTGTTTTCCATTTTCCTGTCTCTCTCTCTCTCCCCTCAACTTTTATTTTTATCTCGCCCCCTCCCCACCTCTCCTTCAAATCGATGACATTTTGATGACACTGGATTGATGTCGCGTCGTTCTGGGTGAGTTGAGAGATGAGACGTGTGTTGGTGGTGGTGTTGGTGGTGGGCAATCTGTACTGACCAAGACGAGGGCTGTACAGTACTCCATAGGGGTCAGGGAGGGAGTAGTGGAGAACGGGAGAGGATGGCAGGGAGGTATAGACACACTGTCATGTTTACGTTAAAGGGGGTGGGGGGTGAGAATGTGGATTAGGAAATGACAGATGTGAATAAGAAAACATCATGAGCCACAGAAAAAAAGCACTGATATAAACTAGAATAGATTAAAGTTGTATATTTGAATTGGAAAAAAAAATACATATAGTACGTTAAAAATTAAAATAGGTTTGAACAAACTTTCTTCTCCTATTATATTATCATTTTAAAACACCCTAAAGGCGGTCACATTCCTTGCAAAGTTGCCTAGAAATGTCTGTTTTGGTCAAACTTCACAAAGTCTGATAATGAAGGCACTTTGAAATTGTACCGATTGATGTAACCGCATATAGATAATGTAATAAATGCAACTCATTATTCTTATTATATCTCACCAACTTCTTTAGTAATATATTTAATATTTGAGCGTGTAGATTGACGGGTGGCGAGAGCAGCGTGACTTTTGTGTGCGACTGTACTCGTATACAAAGCAGTCAAGGCAAGAAAGAGGCAGACAGAAGGAGCAGGAGGGAACAGATCAATAAACATCAAGCAGTAAAATAGAAGCAGACAAACAGAAGCCACGATGCAAATGAATAAAGGGAACAAAAGGGAGGAGTAAGAGCAGGCAGGGGGGGGGGGAGAGGGGCCGGGAGATGGAGGGGAAATGGAAGGGGAGGAGGGGAGGGGAGGGGAGGGGAGGGAGAAAGAGGGCAAGGGGAGAGAGGAGTTGGGTCGACTAGTGGGAAAGGATGGGAGGGTCCATGTGGCTTTTACGGTGGGGTGAGACGAGAAGAAGTTTGTCTGTCTGTGAGTGAGTTAAATGTTTGCCCTGTGTACGAGTCAGTTGTACTCTATAGTTAGGATACGTTTGCTGGGAGTGAGGCAAGGTTCTGGTAGAGTAGAAAATTGTGTGTGTGTGTATGTGTGTGTTACTGTTCGTGAGAAAAATGTGTGTATGTGTGTGTGTGAGCCTGTACGTTAGTAGAATGTGTGTGTGTGTGTGTGTATGTGTGTGTGTGTGTGTGTGTGTGTGTGTGTGTGTGTGTGTGTGTGTGTGTGTGTGTGTGTGTGTGTGTGTGTTCGTGAGAAAAATGTGTGTATGTGTGTGTGTGTGTGAGCCTGTTCGTGAGTAAAATGTGTGTGTGTGTGTGTGTGTGTGTGTGTGTGTGTGTGTGTGTGTGTGGGTGTGTGTGTGTCTGTGTGTGTGTGTGAACGGGTGGGGGAGGGGTGAAGGGAGCTTGCTTGTGTGTTTGCATGTCAAAGGATGTATGGGAGTGGATTGGGGATTCTTGTTTTTGTTTTTGGTGCTTTTTTGGTAGTGGTGTTAAATAAAGAAAAAAAGGCTGAAGTATGAAGCTTATCTGTATATCAGTATAGTGAGATTATGGTGAGGAGAAGGTGAAAAAGAAGCGAGGGAAGAGATAGAATAGGATAAAAGAGGAGAGAATAAGAATGTAAGAAGTGAGGAGAAAAGAGTAGGGATGGATAGAATAGTAGGTGGAAGCAGGAGAGCAAGGAAAGGAAGAGATGAGATACTAAAAGAGGTGTAGGAAGGAGAGGAAAAGAAAGTAAAAGTAGGAAAGAGGAGAATGAATGGGTAAAAGAATGGAAAAGAGAGAAGATGGGGAAAGGAGAGGAGCGGGAAGTAAGAAGAGGGAGAGCAAGCGGAGAAGTTAGCTGTGAATTAACATAATAGTGCAAAATACAAGAGCCCTCAACCACATTTTGGCCCTAGGGACGTGAGAGAGAGAGAGAGAGAGAGAGAGAGAGAGAGAGAGAGAGAGAGAGAGAGAGAGAGAGAGAGAGAGAGAGAGAGAATCATTCACTCACTCATTCAGACGAGCAGTATAGTCTGAATGAAGGATAATTAGTATGACTATTGTTGTTGTTATTGGAGTACTACAGGTTCCATTATGAGACAATTGACTACACCAGTAATGTCATAATAGAGATGATTAATGTGCGGGCTGATTGTGTAACAGACGTGGTGTTAAACATATCACAGACGACATCAAATAAACAGCTTCTCTATGTGTGTGTGTGTGTGTGGTTGGGGAGAGGGCAGATAAGGGAAAAAAAGACTGGACTAGACTATAAACTTTACATTATAGCTACACACACACACACACACACACACACACACACACACACACACACACACACACATTCACACACACACACACACACACACACATTCACACACACACACACACACACATAAACGACACTACTCCTCCACCTCCTCCTTCCAGACCAAACTAAAATGAATCATGTTAATTGTATTGCTGTGTTCCGCCAGCTTATTGACTTGTAAGAGTATAGGGGTTGTTGGTCAGTCACTCCCTTTTAGTTAGGGGTTCGTAGGGGTGAGACAGTGCAACCCCCACATAACCTCGCCCATGTCTACTCCCCCCACCACTTCACTGTGCCTCACCCCACCCTACTCCGCTTCACCCCTCCCCACTCCGCTTCACCCCACCCCACTTCGCTTCACCCCAACCACTGCCACCTCCATCCCACCCTTTGTTTTATAGGTTAATTCTATCTCTGTCTATCGATTTCTATATTTGTCTTTTTCTCCCAGTAGGTTTCCGTCTCTTTTATGTATTGATGTTGTAGGTAATGTTAGTTGTGCTTTTAGTAGAATGACAAATAATGACTTCGATATGTTGTGAAAAAAAATAAACACGATAAATACTTCTTCTACACATCCAGAAATTTATAAAGACGTTTCATTCAATAGGTCATCATTCTCGAAGCTAAAGTGGTGATGAATCAAACAATAAGTCTCGGTAAGTAAAGATGTGAAATGATAATAAAGTCGAAAATTGTATAGAGTTGCCTTGACGAACTGGCCCATACGTCGCCTATTATTGTTACAGTGGATGAACAGTCATTTTTTTTTCAATTTGACTGGTGGATATTGAAAAATTTTAGTGAACACCTGTAATTGCCACTCTTTTTTGCATGCAATATGATTAATTTTCAGGATCAATTTAATCATGTTATGGGGGTCGGCGTGAATATCTAAAATTTGAATAAAAAATAATTGGATCCCCTCAAACAATTAGATAGATCCTACATTCAGGCAATCCCAAATGAAAAAGCATGATGCATATCTTTTTGTTTTTCACGCTGATTCATCCATGTTTTCCCAGAGTGAAAGTAAATTTGGTTGTTTTATTTCGGGTTATCGGAGGCTAGTGTCTTCTTTATTAATTAAGGGGGGCTACTGATTCACCCAGACTATGCCAAGAAACAGGGTGCCATAGTATATATAGTTGCTGTTTTGTGGTGCAGCTTGGAGGAATTGGTAGTCTTTCAACGAGTACCATCGAGGACCCATTCCATTATCCTCTTTCTTCTTGATGATGTTTTGTCTTCTGTTGAATTGTGAATTATTTGTGCCATATGGTCTGTTTTGCTTGCTCTTGGGATTTCTCTCTCTCTCTCTCTCTCTCTCTCTCTCTCTCTCTCTCTCTCTCTCTCTCTCTCTCTCTCTCTCTCTCTCTCTCTCTCTCTCTCTCTCTCTCTCTCCTCTCTCTCTCTCTCTCTCTCTCTCTCTCTCTCTCTCTTTCTCTCTTTCTCTCTTTCTCTCTCTCTCTCTCTCTTTCTCTCTCTCTCTCTCTCCTCTCTCTCTCTCTCTCTCTCTCTCTCTCTCTCTCTCTCTCTCTCTCTCTCTCTCTCTCTCTCTCTCTCTCTCTCTCTCTCTCTCTCTCTCTCTCTCTCTCTCTCTCTCTCTCTCTCTCTCTCTCTCTCTCTCTCTCTCTCTCTCTCTCTCTCTCTCTCTCTCTCTCTCTCTCACACACACACACACCTTAGTATATCACCTTATTCTACTTCATATCCTACAGGCTTACCAACTTCCTTAAACCATAAACGACGATTGAACCTATTTACATTTCTCTAACACCAAACGATTTTCATGTGTGAAGGAAGCACGTGTGACGCCCATCGATTAATCTACTTTATTAGTAATCTGGCAGCCGCTGTTTACCTATTGTATATAGAAGTTGGGAAAAGTCCTGATGATGTTACGAGACTCATCTTTGCCTGTTGGTTAACATATCAGTTGTCTTTACTCTATATTATTCTATTATAAGCCTTTGTTGGGGATACGTAAGAATGTAAAACAACTGAGCAATTCAGAATTTTCTCAGACACGGAGCACAGGTTTAACTATTTCACTGTTGGTGTTGATTTTTGCCATTTAACTCTAATTATGCAAGATTTTATTATGCCAGAGAAAATGTATAAACACTTTTGGGTCAACTTATCTGTAATATAATTATCTATATTATAATTACAGTATGATTAGTCTATCTTTTTTTCCAAGCAGTGTCATTTACAGTTTCTAACAGTCATTCATTGTGTCAAGAAATAATCTTCATCATTGTTTCTGTCACATGCTGTCACCGTCCAACTCGTAATATTTAAAAAAATATATATATATCTACCCTTACCACATTAATCCGTGCAAAAATTAATTTAACTACAAGCATGACCACGGTATAATCCTCTCTCACTACAGCTACACACACAAACGGATATATGAACGCTCACACACTCACACACTCACACACACACATTCCTACATACTGTACACACTCACACTTACATGCATACACACTAAACATTACATGAATACATATTAACCTTTCTTACGCGGAAACAATGTTGTAAAGATAGAAACATAATTTATTCCTTAGAAGTTGCGTACATTATTAGATGATGATGATGATGATGATGAGCGTAATATTCTCAAAATAATTATCATACATGTAAAGTTATCGTAACATGAGTAGCATACATAAAACTTTGAAAATAAGGAACAGTTTTAAATAGTAAAACATAAGTAATGATATCAAACACTAAACATCGAAACAATAAAATGAAAAACGATTATAAAAAAGAATAAAAAGCTAAAGAATGTATTTATGCATGTATGTATGTATGTATGTATGTATGTCGCAAATAGGTGAAAAAAATCTCACAAAAAGGTGATGTAAACATGGCAAAAAAAAAAAAAAAAAAAAAAAAAGTGTAAAACAATTGGACCTTCCATTTCCTCATTTCTGTGACGGCCTCAATACGGGGTGTCAGCGGCGTGTAATCCTAATCCAGCCTGGGGGATTTTTTTTCCAGTAAGGTAAATCCAGGAACACACAATCAACCATATAAAATAATTGACTACCTACCGTACCCTCTCTCTCTCTCTCTCTCTCTCTCTCTCTCTCTCTCTCTCTCTCTCTCTCTCTCTCTCTCTCTCTCTCTCGTACCAGTTCTTCCTCTCGCGCGCGTGCATACTCTGTCTGTCTGTCTGTCACACACACACACACACACACACACACACACACACACACACACACACACACACACACTGTCCCTGCATTACAATACATTTTTCAAAACCCCCCAAAGCGTAAAAGCTATTAAAATAAAAAAGAATAGTAAAAAAAAAAATATATATATATGTATACCTAAAAGTGACAACAAGCTGAATGAATGAA
>JAWQEG010008530.1:0-27100 GCA_033782935.1 Petrolisthes cinctipes
CATCCTGGTCACCAAAATTATTACCCTCCCACATGTTGTCATATATGTATTCATGTACGGTCGTGGCCTTAACGTGTGAATACATATATGAATAACTCAACCAAAAAAAAGCTGTCTAATGTTTTTACTATCTCATATGATGTTCCTGGTTAGAAGAGTAGTTGCTACATAACTTGCCGAGTGGATAGTTTCCCAGCTAATGAACAAAGGGAAGCTATCAATTGTTTACATGAGTGCCAGCAACGTGGAAGGATATTATTGTCCTCGACGGCACATAAGGAAGAACATTGAGAGTGGCACAATGCAATGAGATGAGCAATACAAAGAGATGAAGGAGAACGTGGTGAAGAGAATAAGATAATTAAATAAGAGTAACAGAACGTAAGTGAGAATGATAGAGGGGATCCCACACCACAATTAGGACAGACAGACAGACAGACGCCAGTGAGAATATGAGGAAGCGGAGGGGGAAGTGATTCAGGCAGGGAGAGGAGGGGAGGTGTCAGGAAGGTATGGGAGAATAAAGGACAGGAGGGGGGAGAATAAAGGACAGGAGGGGGGAGAATAAAGGACAGGAGGGGGGAGGAGAGGGACAGGAGGGGGGAGGAGAGAGACAGGAGGGGGGAGGAGAGAGACAGGAGGGGGGAGGAGAGAGACAGGAGGGGGGAGGAGAGAGACAGGAGGGGGGGAGGATGGGAAGGGAAAAAGAGAAAGAAACGACAGAAAGGATGGCGTGGGACTGTAGAATAGGAAGAGAAAGGGTTGGAGAAGTTAAGGGGCGAGATGCAGGAAAGAGAAGGACAGAGAATAAAAACATAATAGTGATGCATGACGCAATAACAGTAACTAGAGTGCATTATCATCATCATCATTTTACCAAGCAAAAATGAATACTCCATCATGTCCTTTCTTAGCTTATCCGGCAATTGTACTACAATCCAGACAAATTACACCCCACTATTACACAAACAGACAACTGGAATCTAATCAAAACATGTATTTATGGTTGGTTCATTACACCTTTTAGAAAAACTGGTAAATTTTTGCCAGGCTGAAAAATAATAAAATGAACTAGAGGATGATGAAGTAAGGGTATATACTGACCTGTACGGCCATGAGGGATCCTGGTGGTAGATCTCCTCGTAGCCGCTCGAGGGATAGTCTGATGAGGTCTAGCTTATGACTGCTCTCCTCCAGCCGCTGCTGAGCCTGAGAAAAAAGAAACAGTTGGTCAGTCAGGCAATCACACAACCTCACTCTTACTAAAAAAGAAAAAAATCACACTTAAACTTGATAATGAAGCAACAATGTAGTAGTAGCATAAGTGGTAGTGGTGGTAGTAATTTCACACTTAGTTTAACAACATATTACACGTAATAATTGTATACAAGTGTTATATAAATAACAACCATCTGAGAAGGAACCTTTATTGAATTGCTAACGGCATGGGCACTGTTTATATTTTATTTCAATATGCAGTAGTGAAACGTTATCAATAAAGGCTTCTGATCAAATGCTGTTTATTTCTACGGTGTGAAGACATAATTGTACATCACGTTAAAGTACAACAGAGATGTAAACTAAAGAACTAAATAATAAGTCACACGATAGAAGAGACAAACATACAGACAGACAACTCAGTCACACCACATCAACACTGCTCACGACGCTGCAGCCTGGCCACTCCCTGGGGCTAGCTCACACAGGGGTTACGGGGTTACTGGTGTTACGAAGCAGGAGGGGCGAGGTGGGGCAGGGCAGGGCAGGGCCGAACCGGGCTGGTGTGGGGCCAGGATGGTGGCTTACCTACATGGGAGAGAGTGGCGCTGTCGCTGACGTTGCTGTTGGTTCGGGAAAGGGAAGTGGCGGGATGGTGGGGGAGGGTGCCCCCTGCACCCTCACCGTTGTCGGAGCCTAGATAGGCACGCAGCCTAGGGGCTGGGGTGGGCCAGGAGGGGAGCTGCCTCAGCCCATCTGCGGCAGTTGTCACAAGAGCACTGGGGATTCCTGGGGGACCAAAGTGGATGCCACGTCTCCTGGGATATGAGACAGTCATCTGACCAAAGAGCTGTGGCCGCACAAACATGCGCTGCTCAGGATTACAGGTGGTTCTAGACTCTAGCTTCGAGAGGCCGGCCCCAGGGACAGTCTGACAAAAGGGGAACCTGGCCGCAGCTGCCGGAACACCCCCACATGAAATCTGACGCCCGCTTTCCATCCTCAGCGCAATTTCCTTGCCCCTGCCATCGTCGTTGTAGCAGGGGTGATGCTACTGCCTGCTGTAGTTGGGAGGTTGGTACATCTGAAGGGGCAGAGGCAGGAGAGGGGTCAGGGTGTGCATTGGAGGAGAGACGGCGGCGGGACAGTGGAGACAACGTCCTGCCACCTCCACGGAACCTGAGCGGGAAGATTCTTCCCTCTCCAGGAGCTGCTCCAGGGCTCTGCTGGGCCGCCGCTCTCTGCTCTCACTCCCCGATCCACTGTCCTCTTTCACCACCCTCACTTGAAAGAGATTCAGCCCTTCCTACCCTCACACCTTCACTAGATCTTTCACTTTTCCCAGATTCACTTCTTCCTAGCTTCCATGACTCACTTCTCTCAACCGTTCCAGAGTCACTACCAAGTCTCCACGAGTCACTTCTCTCCACTCCATCCGAAGTCTCGTCCCTTAACCCTCTCGAATTTATTTTCTCCTTCTTCCATGAATCATGTCTCTCCCGTTTCCACGATTCACTTCTCACAAGCCTCTTTGAATCCTTCCTCTCCAGCCTAGGTGAGTCCCTACTCTCAAGCCTATCTGAGCCTGGACTCTCATCTCTGCTAGAGCCAGTCCTGTGCAGGGGTCTAGGTGAGTGTCTAACAGCAGCTTGGTGGGTACTGTAGTACTGGCTCTTGTCTTGGAACCTAAAGGAATCTCTCTTCTCCAGTGGACGTGACCCTCGCCGGCTTGATTCACTGTCCTCCTGTTGGCTCAACACTTCTTGAATCTCCAGACTTGTGAGGGACTCCACCCGCCGCATACTTGTGGGAGAATCTGTATCAGGTCCTATATTTATGCCAGGGAAAGATTTCCTTCTTTCCACTGTCCCTAGGGATTCTTTACTCTCCAAACTGCCAAATGAATCAGTTCTCTCCAGAGACTTGCCTGACTCAGCGTACCCCACAGATTCAGAGTCCCTCATGTCCCGAACTCTTGTAGAAAGATCTGATTCTCCTGCTCTTTGTACTGCGCATCCACTCCAAAAGGCGGTTGGACTCCTTTTCAATTGGTCTGAATGACTCCTTTTGTTGGGGCAGTGTGAAGGCCTCACCCTTCCTCGAGGACTGTTCTAATGACTTGGAGATAACTTGTAAATCCTCCAGTGAAAACCCCTTGAAAGCAGGTAGGTGGGCAACGGAAGGTATTCCACTCGATGTGGATTTTTGTGCTTCTTGTTGCTGCTTCTGCTGCTGTCGCTGCTCTTGTTGCTGCTTCTGTGTCCTCCTCTTTAGTGCTTCACGATAGCGGTCTTCCTGACCTTTCTGAATATAACGACGTCGCTCCAGTTGTGGTGACCTCCACATCCTGGGAGCCTCTTGAGTGTCCTCTCCCAGTGATGCCAGAGAGATGTCTGAAGGGAGGTCCATGTCGCTAGTGAGTCGCGGAGTGGATGCCTCAAACTCACTGCCTCGCCAAGAGAGAGCAGACTCAGGCAGTTCTGTCTCGCCCCATGGCTCACAATCTGTAGGGCTGCTCAAGTAGGACAGGCTCGAGTGTGGCCTTGCCTTACCATTTTCACTCACTGGTGGCTCTATCACAGTTTTAGGCACCGCTAATGATGTCGGACGCTGAGGGGGTGCTGGCATGGGAATCGGAGATTGGTGAGACTGAACTGTACTGGTAATGTGGTTGTTAGAAGCAGCAGCAACACCATCAGGGGGAAGTGGTGAGGAACACAGGGGCAGATCATCATCTGTTATAAAGGTGGTCCTGGGGGCAGGCTGAGGCTGAGACTGTGGAATGTGGCTGGAGCTCTGGTTGAGGCTGAGATTGTGGTTGTGGCTGAGGCTGGTGTGAGTAAACAAAGCTTGATGTGCGATCTGGAAGGGTGCGGCCGAGGCTGACTTCAGTCTTCTGGCGCTGCTTGGAGCCAAGAGCTACAACAGCTTGTGGTCGTCGCCACCCAGCCTCCTCAGGTGCCTCACACGGGGACAACACAGGTGTGGTATCCGAGTCTGAGGAGGAGCTGCAGTATACATCGATATGGATAGTGCGGGGACGCTGCCGCTGCTGCCGGACACGCCGACCTCCATGATCACGGACTCCACCACGCTCCTCCTGTGAACCACCACACTACACCATCTGCCCTGTCCTGCCCTGCCATGCCCTGCCATGCCCTACCCTGCACTGCATTGCTTTGCTCTCTCCTTGCCTTTTCATGTAAGTCATATTCCACCCTGTATCATGTCCTATCCTGCCTCTTCTTACCCACTCATGTCCTATCATGCAATGCTGATCTACATATCCATTCTCAATAGTAAAGTATGTGTGTAGGCTTACTGAGTAATGTTCATCAGTCCACCTGTCCCATCCCAGTTACCCCTTATCCCACTCACATCAACATCACCATCCCCTCATACATCTTTTATATTCCTCCTGATCATGAGAGAATATTAAACACCTTAGTATCCCTCATCTTCCCTGCATCCTTTTGTTAACAAACCTCCTACGATTTCCCTTACTCTACTAGATAAGCTTTGAGAAAATAAAGTTGAGTAATGACAATTTAAATTACCAGAAATATTAAATAGAAATATCTAACTATAAGGAGAACCAAAGGTTATGGTAAGCATTATTTAGCTCTTTTGGTCTTAGGTAATTTTTATTGGACAATTTTAAGGCTGTAAATCTTGGCAAAAATATAACAAATCAAGCAGGATGCACAACTGGTAATCTTCCGTTACTGCTTCTGTAAGTCATAGGAATGACTTATGAAAAAGCAGGAGTGAAACATCGTGATGAAAATGGCTCCTTCTTTAGGGATTTGGAAGGCTTACCGATTCCTTAAAACTGTGCCACGAAACCCATTCCATATGAGCAACTAGACAATGTCTCGGCATAGTTTGGAGGAATCAGTATAGCCTTCCAATTCACTAACAAGAGAGTCTCTTCTTTAAACAGTGTATTATATGGTACATGATAATTTATCCATTCAAATCAACTTAAAAACTTTCCCGGACTCTCGTGGTGAAGAGAACACACACATTTTCTGGCTTCATGCCTAAATAAAAGTCTATATCAAAAGGTCTATATTAAAACACAAATCACAGGAAGGGAAGCGTACCAGTACCAGGAATAAACAGCTGCGGACACTTATTTTTCTTCCAGTTTTTTTTTTTTTTTTTTTTAACATTTCTTTAGATATGGAGTCACTGAATACGTGAAACATTACTATTGTTATACTATGAATAAAGGGGGTATTACACTTTTGATACATAGGAGTGTCTTGATTCCTCCAAAGTATGCCAGGAAACGGGACCAAATGAACAACAATAATGGTGGCCTGTTGCTTGAATTAGTTTGGAGATATCAGTTGCTCCAGATTTACCAACACTGTACTTCCCCCTTATAATGGTCTGTACACAAACAAACTGTCAGCGACTGTACAAGAGGTGAATGAAGGGGTAGCAGGTGGGGGACAAGAGTATGGGTACTTACAGTGAGTCAGTGGGTGTTCGGGACAATGAGATGAATCAATAAAAGGTAGGGTGTGATTCAGTCAGGAAAGGGGGAGGGTGGGGTGGGGTAGGAAAGGGGGAGGATGGGGTGGGGTAGGAAGGGGTTCAAGGGAGTGGGAAAGGGGTCATGGAGGAGGGTAATGTAGAGAGAGGAACGGAGAATAAAGAGGTATAGGAGAAAATATGATGAGAGAGAGAGGGAGAGAACAAAATGAAGGAAAAGTATTGAATGTAGGAGGGAGAAATGGGAATGAGAAGAAACGTGTGATTCAAGTAAAGGAAAATGTAGAGATGAGAAGAATTCTAATACGATAGAAACAAAAGTGAGTAAAGGAAAGGATAAGGAATAGGTGAGAGAGAGAGATGATTATGTTCATTCACAAATCCAACACCCCCCACCCCACACAAACACCCCTTCCCCCTCTCCCTTCTCAGTATGAAAACATTAGGTCTGTGAATGAGAGGGGGAGGGAAGGGGGTGGGGTGGGGGTGAGTAGTAGTAATTGACAGCTGAACTGATGAATGGGGTGTCGTATGTGAATGGTTGTGTCGTAGGTGAATGGGGTGTCGTAGGTGAATGGGGTGTCGTAGGTGAATGGGGTGTCGTAGGTGAATGGGGTGTCGTAGGTGAATGGTTGTGTGTGATGGATGATCGGCTGAATGGGCTGACATGCGGTGGGACAACTGAATCATGAGCTACATTGTTATAAGAACTGAATTGAAGAGAAAGAAAGAAAGACACTGTACCAAGAAGGGAAAGGATATAGAGAGGAGGAACTGCAAACACGAAGGAAATATAAGTGTAGGAAGGACACCCGAAGAAATGAAATGAAAGATATGGATAAAGAAATGCAAGGACAGGCTGATGGATGAAGAAATGGTTGGAAAAACTATTAAGAAAAATTAAAGGGTGGATAGATGGAAAGAACACAGAAAATAAGTAATGAAATGATAGATGAAACTTTGGATAATCAAATTGTATAAATAGGCATACCGATACAAACATTGCTCAAAGATTGATGTATTATCTCTCGGGTTATTTAACATAAGCCTTCCAAACAAAAAGAGTCTGAATAACTTTTAATAGTTCTTAACATAATGCTCAGCCTGGCACGAGTTAAAATGTCAGCTCCGTCACGGCGGTCTATTCTAAGCTTTTATATATATATATATTTTTAAACTTTATCCTGTTTAATTAATACAACCTCGTATACTATGAATATCAATAACACAAGGGACACGCCTGTCGCAGAAAATTTCCAACTTCAACTTCACATTTTCAATCAACAGGTCTATTTTGTTTACTTATTTTTATATTTTGTTCTTTCATGTATCTGATGCAATTAAGTATTATCCACACATAGTAATGTCTGTCGTGAAATATAACTGCAATCAAAAGAATTACAGATTATGGAGCAGTCAAGAGGGATATCATGCCTACAAATAAATGCACTGTTATTAACCAGCCTAGATTATCGTCAGGTAACTCCAAACAGGAAAGGCTTTATCAGATGTGAAGCTCACGTCAACAGGTAGGTTTTCGGGGGAGAGCCACAACACACCTTTACTGACGCAGACAACACTAACAACTCGTCACCACTTTCATAATAGTATGTAAGATGACGGAGATGACGAAAACTCTTCCCGTAACAGTAACACAAACACCCGTCAGTATTAGCCTCATTGAAGATAGGTGGAAGTTACGGAAACTCTCCACAACGTTTTAACTGACGCAAGTAACAGACGCTTTCCATAAAACACCAAGATACGTTCATCAAGTACTAGAAAGAGACCAATTCCTTAGAACTACATGCATACATTTCACTTCCTTTCCAAGACATCCTCAGTGTTATTCTTCAAGATAGGAAGGACGTCACAGCCATTGTATTATCTTTATAGTTTAATACACATCTCTTATTCAGCACTACTCACAGGCATATAAAATAATCAAACGCTCACTTCTCCTGATAGCTGTATGTAGGTCTTATGCCTACTATACATGCTTATATAACTATATCCATAATGATACATACAGTATCAATGACAATCCTAAGTTATCATGTTTTCGTTTGTCCGGATTTACCAGGGACTAGTACGTGGATACTGAGATATATACTGTATATATACGGTACACTACTGTGAGGATAAATAGAGAATGCCTAAAGGACACAACGGGGAGGAAGGACCACCACAACACGACACATCTACTGCACCTTTCCTCTCACATTTCCGAGGCTAATATATATCATGTGTGTTGTGTTAAATAAATGGACAACGAACATAAAATACAACCAACCTTAATCATAATCATTTAATACCCCCCCGAGGTCGACAAAAACAAGAGTATAATAATAAAACAACAGTAAGATGTGGACACGGAATGGTTGGAAAGTTACCAAGTGATAATTCCCGGAACTGTAACGTAAAAGATCACCAATAATATTCCCACACTTCTCTCCGGGACTCCCCCTATACCACGCCTCACTCACTCTCTCTATACACCGCTACAACAACTTTTTTTATTATCATTATTATTATTATTTATTTTTTTCCCCTCTACTACTTCTTGCTTGTTCAGTCTAATGTGTAATTGTCTTTTTTCTTTTCTTTAATCCAGATTCTTTCTCATCCAGCTGCTTCCTATTCTGTTTAGTCTCTCTCTCTCTCTCTCTCTCTCTCTCTCTCTCTCTCTCTCTCTCTCTCTCTCTCTCTCTCTCTCTCTCTCTCTCTCTCTCTCTATCTCTCTCAAACGTCATACTCTTCCTTTCTCTTTCTTTACTTCTTTCCTCTCGCTTTACTCTTCATCCTCCCTCAATCAAAAGGTATCAATCAGTGCAACACTTATACCCTTCCTCACATTCTTACCTTCTCCTTCACTTCTAATCCTTTTCTCTTCAATCATCCCCACTATACAACACGGCATTTCTCCCTCCTCTTTACCCCCACCCCACCCCCACCCCTCCTCTTTACTTCCACACCATGGAGGTACTACCTCCATGTTCCACACACAGTACACACCAACTACTGTATCTACATACTTCCGGGCACCTTGGTAACTCCCCGTCTAAAGTCACACACACACAAAACTCACGATCACGTCACGGGTCCTCAACGTTTTTTTTCCTTCCTCTCCCTCATATTATTATTCTCTCACAGCCAAGTACAGTATAATATTATAATATAGTCTTTCACAACCTGCCTCCTATCCCTCCTACTCCTTTCCTCAGTGTCGTCTTTCACAACTTGCTTCCCAATTCTCTTCGTGGCTGCTTTCACAACTCTCCATATCCAACTCCCCATCTCCTTCCTTTCTCACTCCACTCCCCATTCCTTCCTTCCTTCCTTTCATCCATCCTTCCTTTCTTTGATCCTTCTTTCCTTCCTTCCTTCCTTCCTTCTCTACTTGTCTCGACATATCCCCTTATGTAACCAGAAATGATCACGAAATATCATTATTCCCTGTATTTCATTCTTTCTATTTCGTATCTTACAAAATACAGTATAACTCCGAACTAAGAGAAAACATAATTTACAAGATCCGGGAATCGGAAGGTGAAGACACGAACACAAACACACACACACTATATATCTATCACTAAATATCTCTCTCTAACTGCTGCTCAAAACAACACCAACACCAACATGTCTTTGGGGAAACCCTGACTGGAGGGAGAACTGAGGTTGTTGCTAATATATTGGTATAAGATTATTCCTTGGAACACTATTTCCTCATATGGATCTGTGTATACCATAAAACTAACTCTCTCTCTCTCTCTCTCTCTCTCCCTAAAACGTCATACTCTTCCTTTCTCTTTCTTTACTTCTTTCCTCTCGCTTTACTCTTCATCCTCCCTCAATCAAAAGGTATCAATCAGTGCAACACTTATACCCTTCCTCACATTCTTACCTTCTCCTTCACTTCTAATCCTTTTCTCTTCATTCATCCCCACTATACAACACGGCGTTTCTCCCTCCTCTTTACCCCCACCCCCACCCCACCTCTCCTCTTTACTTCCACACACAGTACACACCAACTACTGTATCTACATACTTCCGGGCACCTTGGTAACTCCCCGTCTAAAGTCACACACACACACAAAACTCACGATCACGTCACGGGTCCTCAACGTTTTTTTTCCTTCCTCTCCCTCATATTATTATTCTCTCACAGCCAAGTACAGTATAATATTATAATATAGTCTTTCACAACCTGCCTCCTATCCCTCCTACTCCTTTCCCCAGTGTCGTCTTTCACAACTTGCTTCCCAATTCTCTTCGTGGCTGCTTTCACAACTCTCCATATCCAACTCCCCATCTCCTTCCTTTTTCACTCCACTCCCCATTCCTTCCTTCCTTTCATCCATCCTTCCTTTCTTTGATCCTTCTTTCCTTCCTTCCTTCCTTCTCTACTGGTCTCGACATATCCCCTTATGTAACCAGAAATGATCACGAAATATCATTATTCCCTGTCTTTCATTCTTTCTATTTCGTATCTTACAAAATACAGTATAACTCCAAAATAAGAGAAAATGTAATTCATAAGATCCGGGAATCGGAAGGTGAAGACACGAACACAAACACACACTATCTATCTATCTATCACTAAATATCTCTCTCTAACTGCTGCTCGAAACAACACCAACACCAACATGTCTTTGGGGAAACCCTGACTGGAGGGAGAACTGAGGTTGTTGCTAATATATTGGTATAAGATTATTCCTTGGAACATTATTTCATCATATGGATTTGTGTATACTCTAACTCTCTCTAACTCACTCTCTCTCTCTTTCTCTCTCTCTCTCTCTCTCTCTCTCTCTCTCACACACACACACACACACACACACTGAAATTCACCCACACAATAATAATCCGTATACCTTTAGAACTCATTTCCCAAAGTAGTATATGTCCAAGAGTCGAAACAATACACCAAAAGTATTACCAATGTCTATTCCACTAACTTTCCCTGTAGGATCTCTGAATATTTTCCTACTAACAGACCATAAACAGCAAGAGGGAGGGAGGATGGGTGTGTGGATGCGAACCGGTCACCCTCACCCAAAAAATTCCCCAGACCTTTCTACGCCAGGCAGTCCCAAAAGCCCCCGGCAAGAGATGGGGTGTGATGGATAGTGGGGGGGGGGGCGAGGGGAGGGTTGGGTAAAGGACAAAAGGTACAGACGGGAAGAGAAGTGGTGGCAGGGGAGCTAGGGGAATTCTGGAGGATGAGGCCTTGTGTGAATGGGAAGAATATGGGACCAGAGAAATAGGCAGAATGAAGTAACAGACAGACAGAGACAGACAGACAGAGAGAGAGAAAGGACAAAATAAGTCATTGAAGCCACACTATAATTACCTCTTTACAACCATCAAAATTACTGCAACACACACACACAAGGAATCTAAATTGTGCCAGTCTCCACAGCCCCTGCCTAATAAAGACTTTCATACCGGTATTTCCTGCTCCTTGTTTATATAACCATTTCCTCTGTTGCCGAGGTGACCCCACAAAGAAAAACACCAAGGACAATTCAAGCAATGCATAAAAATTAAGGTTCCAACCAATACATCTTAAATGAAAATAGGCTCGTATATGTGTTGTAAAATATATAGTAAGCATTGATGTCTCCTTACCATACATACTGTACGACTGTCATTTTATACAATGTCATTCTACATCATCTGACATCAGTCCAAAAATGTTATATTCACGGGTATTTAACGCGTGGAGGCCAAGAATTTTTCATTCTACAAGAACATTAACATGACGGTGGCAGAGTAAACTGCAAAGCCGTAGGTCATTAGGAGTTAAGGAGGTCATATTAATAAATTTACATCAATATATAAGCACAATAGAAAGATTGTTAATTTTCTAATTCAAAACTATAATAATTTCAGTACAAACCTTTATTGGGGAAGTTGTGTTATCGCTTCCTATACAATAGTCAATTACGGATACAACAGGGACACAAATAATACAGAGTGAGTTTCAGAACAAATCAGTGCCAGGAATTTTATAACATCTGATATAAGTTTGCCCTCATCAATAACCCATTTGCAATAATGCAGTTTTAGAATGTACAGAATTTGTCATAATTTTTAAGTGTAATTCAGAACAAAATAGGAAATCCCAAGAGGGGTGATTGATAGTAATGAGGAAATTGCACCACTACAGGAAATACAAACATCCATGACTCACACCATAAAACAACACTAATTGTCAAAGATAATCAACACCTTTGTTATCCATCAACAGAACAAACCTACGGTACACTTAAAATGATCCGTGTTTATTAGTCCAGGCAATATATATCTACGACGGCAACTCATGTTTTGGGGTTACTTGAACTACCTTCTTAGTGTTATTGATATTCTGTATTTAATTTGGCACTGAACAAAAAAAAAAACTACTAGTGGTAACAGAATAGCTGTTGTTTAATGCAATTTTTTATTTATGTTTTATTATTTCTCTCATGTCTCATTATGCCTACCTAATATTATCATAGAAGATTCCATAAAACTGTGTAGTCACAAATAAATATACTATTCTCCATGAGTTCGAGTATGCATTTAGTCATATACACAAACATAAAGAAAAAATATATATTTATAACTGAATTTAACGCCAAGGGATGCTCAGGTTATGCCATTCTAAGGCGTCTGTGATGTAGTCTGATCATTTTAGATAACTGTTTCCTCCAAATAATATCAGGGAACGCACCACTTATTAGTTATACTGTAGCAACGTACAATTCGTCTCTAACTTTCAACACATGGTTAAATATCATTAAAATGTATGAAGGTTGGATAATACAACAACCTTGACTCTGAGTGTAAACAGTTATATCCACCAAAACAAGTCCACAGAAGGTGATAATGAGAGAAATACAAAATAAACTCTGTGTTACCCATAGTACAGTACTTTAGGAGACACTGTTTATTTCACCTCGATTGGATATTTGGGAGGAATATTATACATGTGTTTAGCGATGTATATGACTTCTACGATGGTCCCATAAATAGTCTATGAAGCCATCGTTATCTGTCATCGTCTGGGTCATGAACTGTGTGTTGTTTTTTTTTTTTTTTTTTTTTTTTTTTTTTTTTTTTTCGTGTCACATGACCAACTATCTGACTCATTTCTTATCATTGAAGGACCCCTCATATGACTCATGTATAACTGTTCTTCTATTTACATTACATCAGCCCAACACAGACCCAAGGCGTTATCGGTTTCAGTTTCCTGTCTTCCGCGAATACATACGACTGAGTGCGTATAATATAATGACAAAAACAATCTAAAAAATATCAAATGCGCGACAAAACTGAAACCCCCATCATGCATACGTGACTCACACAAATAAATAAATAAACAGTGTACGTACTTGGAAAACCATACCACCCAGAACATTACACAGTTTGAGGAAAAAAATGGCTTGGAAAATCGTGCCAACCAGAATAATTAAATAGTTTGAGGAAATATATAACCAACTCACTGCGCACCACACCAACATTATCATTACAAGTCCAAGTGATGAACAAAGAGGCCTGGTTGGTACGACGGATCATTCCTTCATTACCTTTTGTGTATGTGTATATATATAGTGTTTCCTACTTCAGTCTGACGTCAAAAGGAGGATTCTGTTGCTCCAGATATACCAACATAAAACTTCCCCCTTAAGGGACCCTGTGATCGTATATTAATGAGACCTGGTGGCTACTGATTCCTCCTGACTATGCCACGAAACAAACTCATTCAATGTAGGTAGTGTTTGGTGGCGTTGTTTGAAGGACTCTGTAACCTCCAATTTTCTTATTACATCACGGGGTTCCTTAATTCACATATTCTAACCAGAAGCAGACATACATACAGACAAACTATGTAGACCGATTCACTTCCAACAAATAGATCGGAAACCAATACGGAATATTTTACAGCCTTGAGTGATATTATTATTTTAACAACCTTTGTGACGAAAATACCCTTCGTAATCACCACCATTTAATATCGAACGGTAATCTCGGGTGATATGACATAAAAAAAAAATACATGTACTATTATTATGATTACTATAATTATTATGTGTAACAAGGTCAGACATACTTACAGACGTATATATATATCACTCATTGGTTGGTCAAGGCCATTTCCTGTACTTGTCCCGTATTAGTGTATTACTCCAGATTACTTGGTGTGGAGGGAGGCCTATATATTGAATCCTGGGCTGTCTCTGTCTCTGTCTCTGTCTCTCTCTCTCTCTCTCTCTCTCTCTCTCTGATATAACTGGTACGAACAGGTCTGATTTGAACATACACACAGACAGCAAATATACAGTTAGCATACTTGTAGTAGCTTTTATCGAGTCCTTGGCCCGGTGAACGAGTATTAATGTGACGCAAGTATGTATTATCGCTGCATACTGTCTGTCTGTCTGTCAACGTGGTGAAGACACTAACTACAACCAATCCAAACGGGACTAATAAAACTGGATTCATTAATGATGGCGACACGATAGTAAAAAGTTTTAAATTCAATGTTTTCCTACTGTTGCTACTCTTGACTATTACAGGATGGTTGAGTAATGGAAACACTGAGGGAAAATAAAAACAAGTTACTATAAATTGAGAAATAGTGTGTTATTATTTTATGGGAAATGGAGATATACAGAAAGAAAACACAAAGAGAAAGAGTTCGGTGGTATGAATCAATATCGTTTCTGTCAGCTGAGGAAGGAAAAGTAATGATGGACGGAATGGAGTGTTAGAACGACTGAGGGAAGGAAGGAAGGAAACGATTAGCAAGTACTTCACTAGAAAGGTGTAGGGAATTACGAGGAAGGAAAAACGATGGGGGAAGAGAGAGAGGAAAGGTGACGAAAGACAGGGCTGGACGGAAATTAATTGTAGGATAGGAAGAATTGGGAAGGGTTTGAAAGGATAGGAAGAATGGGGAAGGGTTGGGAAGGATAGGAAGAATGGGGAAGGGTTTGGAAGGATTGGAAGAATGGGGAAGGGTTGGGAAGGATAGGAAGAATGGGGAAGGGTTTGGAAGGATTTGAAGAATGGGGAAGGATTTGAAAGGATAGGAAGAATGGGGAAGGATTTAGAAGGATAGGAAGAATGGAGAAGGATTTGGAAGGATAGGAAGAATGGGGAAGGGTTGGGAAGGATAGGAAGAATGGGGAAGGGTTGGGAAGGATAGGAAGAATGGGGAAGGGTTGGGAAGGATAGGAAGAATGGGGAAGGGTTGGGAAGGATAGGAAGAATGGGGAAGGGTTGGGAAGGATAGGAAGAATGGGGAAGGGTTGGGAAGGATAGGAAGAATGGGGAAGGGTTGGGAAGGATAGGAAGAATGGGGAAGGGTTGGGAAGGATAGGAAGAATGGGGAAGGGTTGGGAAGGATAGGAAGAATGGGGAAGGGTTGGGAAGGATAGGAAGAATGGGGAAGGGTTGGGAAGGATAGGAAGAATGGGGAAGGGTTGGGAAGGATAGGAAGAATGGGGAAGGGTTGGGAAGGATAGGAAGAATGGGGAAGGGTTGGGAAGGATAGGAAGAATGGGGAAGGGTTGGGAAGGATAGGAAGAATGGGGAAGGGTTGGGAAGGATAGGAAGAATGGGGAAGGGTTGGGAAGGATAGGAAGAATGGGGAAGGATTGGGAAGGATAGGAAGAATGGGGAAGGACAGGAAGAATTGGGAAGGGTTTGGAAGGATAGGAAGAATGGGGAAGGGTTGGGAAGGATAGGAAGAATGGGGAAGGGTTGGGAAGAATGGGGAAGGGTTGGGAAGGATAGGAAGAATGGGGAAGGGTTTGGAAGGATAGGAAGGGGTTCAAGGATAGTTATAACCTGAACTGGAAAGAAGAACCTGTCGACCCCCACCACTTTTCTAAATCTCCAGACAATTAATTACCTTGTTTTATCACTATTTATTTTACATTCATCATCCGCAACACACACACACACACACACACCAACACACACACACATACATACACACACACACAAGATATGAATGACAAAAAATAGAATGGTGGAAGGAAGGGATGATCGAAGGAAGATGGGTGAGAGCGGAAACAGGAGTGAAAGATTGAAGGAAGGTAAAGACAGACAGACAGACAGACAGGTAGAGGACGACCAACACCTGTCTGTCTGTCTGCCTGCCTGTGGGTCTTTCTGGTAAACCCCCACGTGCCCCCTTGTGACGTCACGTAGGCCTCACCTCCCACAGAAAAAAAGTATAGAAAAAATAGTAGCCATCATCATCAAACCCACCAACCAATCAACAAACCAACAAACCAACCAACCAATCAACAAACAAACCAACCCATCAACTCACCAACCCATCAACTCACCAACCCATCAACTCACCACCCAATCAACCCACCAATCAACCCACCAACCAATCATCCAACCAACCCAACACACCTAACCAACTCGACAGGATCCACCCCATATTTTATTCAACATATTAAGTAACATCTCACTCCAATAACATAGATCCATTTGTAAGAGTATAACATAAGATAATTACGACTCGGGTAATGGTGGTAGCGACTCAAATGACGGCTCGGTGTCGCATCAATGTACAGTCGGCGGAAAAAAAAAAAAAAAAAAAAAAAAAAAAAAAAAAAAAAAAATCGTGGGGCAAAATCTGTCAAGTCATGAAGTACAGTATGGAAATATAAGCTTCACAGGCTCGTAGAATGAAAACCCAGAGTAGTTTTCTAATTTCCCCCCCTGGATATTGTAATGCTGTGTTGTTGGTGAATGTGTTGGTTCCATCATTATCCTTTATGTTATACTTCAAGAAACGCTAAGTGAGGCCACACAACTTTTGACGCCGACTGTACAGAGTATTTAAGTGTCATGGCTGCTTGAGGGATGAGCGATAATTCAGAGTTATAAAAAAAAAAAAAAAAAAAAAAAAAATAGTAAGACACCTAAACATACACAATCTCTCTCTCTCTCTCTCTCTCTCTCTCTCTCTCTCTCTCTCTCTCTCTCTCTCTCTCTCTCATACAAAGACAAAGTTTACTAATCCTCGAGAACACATCATTCAGTCAAGGTCTCTTTCCTCTAACTCGTCCTCATCCCCCTCCAACACCACACACGGCCCTCCAAGGTAAATATATGGAATGACCCACAACTATTTTATGTATATATACCCTAGTACCTGCCACGTCACGATTCCAACCCCCTGGTGTGTACTTTTGAAAGCCGGAATTCCACCAGGTGTATATATATTCATTTCTTCAACACCCATTCATTTTCTCAGATTCTATCATTGTTCCTGAGCAAAGATAATTACTACCAAAGTATTGATGGGCTATACTGGTGTGACAATAATAATAATAATAATAATAATAATAATAATAATAATAATAATAACAATATTAGTAAAAATAATAATAATAATATTAACAATACTACTACTACTACTACTACTACTACTACTACTACTAATATTATTAATAAAAATAAAAATAATAATAATAATAATAACAATATTAATGAAAATAAAGAGGACGAAAAAAACGAAAAAATAAATAAAACCAATAGACACAATGACACGAAAATGGTTGAACTAACTACAACCTTCTCGTTGTTGGATCATACCCGAGTGAGACACAGGGAGGAAATGGTATAGGTACGTATAGTGTTGTTGTGGTTATATCCGGTTTGGTAGTGTTGTCGATGTTGTTATTATTGTATATAGATAATCTAGTTGGGAATGCATCTCTTCCCAACACAAAGACAACAAAGAGTTACTGTTTGTTTATGTATACTGGTGTTGTTTTCATCTCCTCTTTAGGCCTATATATATTAAAAAAAAAAAAAAAAAAAAAAAAAACAGGCCTTGGCACTTCTCCATACCCTTACCATCAGTACAAACAATATATATAAATTTTCTCAGTGCTTCTTTGTGATGTTTTAATTTTTTTTTCTTGCACCTTCTAGAGAGACACATTATGTTTTCAGTGTGTGTTTTTTAAGTGTTCCTTCTCATCTCGTCTCCTGACACATTCTCCAGAGCCTTACCTTCCATAGTGACAGTATATATGTGTTATCAATGCATTCTATGTCAACCTACCCAGCGATATATATTTTTTAAAGTCGTGTGGACGTCGCAGAAACAGAAAAAATAAACTAAAAGAATATACATGATTGGAAAAGAAAAGAAAACTAAAAGGTATAAGTGATTGGACACGAAAACAGAGAGTAAGACAACGCGAGGCTTCCTTCACCTTCCACGAATTACAGTACAAGCAAGGAAGGCCTTTGTCTTGCCTTCCACTCTACTGCACCTGTTCTCCCTCTTTGTCTAACTCTCTGAAGGATACGTTTATAACTCCTGATATGGCTGGCTAGCTACCTGACACTAGTATCTATATTCTAGGAGAGTTCTATTAGTCCAGCTATGTTTTACTGTCCTAGGTAATGTAAAGATGTATCACATGACGCATTAAAGTAGCATAAAGAAAGTGAAAATCTCTTTGGAGGAGAAAAGGCATAGCCTGGCTCTCAATTAACCCGGACAGGGCAGGAATATTAATCCCAGCAGCTCAGATTATTATTCCTACTAAAAAGGTTGCCATGGGAGGTCAGACAATTTATCATTCTACCGGGTATCAATATCTCATTTCACCACCGATATAGACGTAAGACAAACAAACACATTGAACTACATAAACAAACGGTGGAGTATAAATAAATGTCGACCTTGCTGGTGGGCAAGAGGGGCGTTATACTGCACCACAAACGACCTTGCATCAATCACCATCATCATCTTCGCCACCACGGAAATGCCAGCCAGGGGTGACTCCCACGTCAAGCACACACAGACACAGGGACACAATAGAGAGAGCACACGAGGAGACACGAATACAGTTGAATTAATGTAACCAAAGAGACAACATAACATACAACATGGATACAGACAGGTCCATCAAGAGGTTGTTTGTTTACTTCTACTGATCCTAACACAGGCTACGACAAACTCATTAAATCATAAATTATAATGTTATCCTTTCTTATATTTGGTTAAGTTGTCATTTCAAACTCATTTAAGTCATCCTTGTGTAATTATCACATCTTCTCATATCAAACTCATTGTAGTACGGTATTATCATTTCAGGATCATAGTATTTCAGGTATGGTCATAATCATGTCTCTGAATGAATTCATTTTAGCATTGCAATTTCATGTTATTCTTCCATATCAACATGTTCTCTCATTGAACTCAATTTAGTACTGTCGTTCATGTTAGCCTTTTGCATTATTACTTGTTCTCATTTCAAACTCATTTTATTGTTTTCGTTTCATGCAGTCCTTACTTAATAATGTCCTCTCATTTACTCTTAAGTCAAGTATTGAGTCAAATACTGGACACATCTCAAAACATTTATGCATCGTTTGCCAAAGTTATTCCCTTTCCCTCCCTTCTTTGGTATGGTGTTGTTAGGTGTGTGGGTCATGGTCGTGTTACACCTGTTTCTGTCAGGTAACAAAATACGAGTGACAAAAGCTGAGCATTTTAAGACAGGCTGAGCAATTACAGTACTTATGAATATCAAGTTTTGTTTTCTTCAGTTTCAGTGACATAACTTAGTTGTTAATATGAAGGTCAAACAGATATGTATACGCGCAAAATGAAATACGGAGAATGTTAGTTGAAAGAAAATATATAGTCCCAACTGAAGGAGAAAAGTCACATACATGACTATTACAATGTTAACTTTAGTAGTGTGCAAAGTTGTTGTTAATACTGAGTGTTTAAGTAAACAGTATGCAAACAAACAATAACTAGGGAAGCCAAATTACTGACCATTCGCTAGTTTTGACATTTTGAAATTTGTTTAAGATTAAGTTATCCATAAAGGTTTCCCGGTAACGTGTGTTTGCTGTTTATAGAGTAGTATTACATCAAACTAAGATACATATTTCAAGGTAGGAAGACACACACAACAGGTTATCAAAATTATAAAAGTTATATTTTCATATTCATCGTATTTACAGGCATCGTTTGTGATGATGAGAGGTGACAAGTGATGAAATGACATGGAGTGAAGAAGGTGGTCAGTGGTGACATGTGTGTGGGTATATACACATGGGACATTGGGATGACCAGGATGGAAATATAGGTGTGGTGTATGACAGTAAGGATATACAGGTATAAAGGAAGGACGGCAGTAGCACAACACAACACGTGCTATACCTGTCCTGCCGCCGCTGCTGCCGCTGCCGTCGCTGCTGCTGCACCCATACGAGGTACACGACGCTGTGCATGAGGGCTGGTGTGAAGACGTGGTTTCTCCGGGGGTGGCGACCCACAGGGTGAAGGCGGGGAACATCGTCGTGGTGGTCTGGGTGAGGATGGGGCTGGGGCTGGAGGGACGGGGGGAATGTCATATGTAGTGTGTGAGTCAAAGGTCCGGATGGTTGGTGATCTGGTGGTAGGTCTGTGGGCAGGGTGAGGGTGGTGAGGGTGGTGTTGGTGGTGATGGCAAGGGCAGGTCAGGGAGGTCATCAAACTATACAGTGTTGAACAGTGATGACAAGTACAGCTGGGACCACCACCCCATCCAACCACACCTTCATTGTTACCACCTGGACCACACATTCCTCCTGCCCTGTCCGGGAGTGGTGTGGCCGCTGTCCGAGTGCGCGCCCTGCCCCGAGGCTCCTGCTGGGGGCGTGGTGTGGCAGGGGTTCGGGTGGGGGTTTGGGCGGGGGCGGGGTCAGAGGTGGGCGTGGCGTGGAACTCATGTGGGCGAGGTGTTTCCTGCTGTTGTTGATCGGTGTTCTGCAGAACTATGTGGGCAGTACTCTTGCACCGCCGCCCGTACGGTCGTTGTGGGGCAGTGCGGGGCGTGGTGCGGTCCAGACTGCCGCAGAAGGTAGAACTGCGGCCCGCCGCGGCTTCCTGGGTGCGAGAAGCAATCTGCTCCGTGGCAGCTTCCGTCACTGCATTCCCCCCGGGGAACTGGCTAAATGGACAGGTGTGGGGGGCGGCGAGGGCAGTGCAGAGAGAGCAGGAGGCTGGGGCTGGGGCTGGGGCTGGGACAGGGACAGGGGAGCCAGGTAGAGCACTGTAAGTCATAACCAAACCCTCACGGTTACAGGAGATTGAACACTGAGCCCCACTTCCTCCAGCCCCACCCTCAGGTCCAACACCACCCCATCTGAAGTGTTCCACAGCCCCATCATGGGTGGAGGTGGGGGTGACATGGGCGTACTGCACGGGTGGCATGGAAGCGGGATGGTGGTGGTGTTGATGGTGGTGTTGATGGGTGTGTGGGCGGCCACCCTCCATCACTGCTCACCCGCCCACCCACACGCTGTCCTCGCCGCCCACACCCACATCATGCCTCCACACTTACACACTCTTCACTACCTGTGGGTACACTGGTTACATATGGTGGTGGTGGTGGTGGTTGTTGTGGTACACTCACTGGAGGAGAAGGAGGTGGTAGTGGTGGAGGTATCACTGAGGTGGAAGGTGGTGGAGAATTCACTGGTCGTATCGATCATACTGGTGGAGATAATGGTGGAGAGCTCACTTGTGGAAGATGATGGAGACGAGATCAACAATGCATATGATGATGGCTGGTGAAAATGGCGAGCTCACAGATGAAGTCGGCGATGATGATGATGATGGTGATGGTGAGGGTGAGCTCAGTGGTGAAGGAGTAGTAACCTGACGAAGTGTGGGTCGACAGAGGAGCTGCCTGTGTACCAGTGAAGGAGTAACACTAGGCCCTGCAGCACGAAGATGGGTACGGACTGGGGTCCCGCTGGTGCCGAGGTGAGGAGGTCCTCCTGTTGACTATTACTCAGCAGATCCTCCGCAGTGGCACCCAAACCTTCCACCATGCTAGGGGCCCACGCCAACATGTGGGCAGCACCTTCGCCTACCTGCATCAGGCTTCCACACATCTCTGTACCCCACATCTTGATTGGCTCTTCTTACAAACACTCAGGAGGATGGTGGAGCTTCAAGTGTGATGCCCACTGTAATGGACAACTAACAATCGGTCATCAGACTCAGTAGTGAGTGGAGTTTCTGAAGTACAGCCGAGTGGCAGGATTTCACAAGCACTCAACAATTATCCTTTAACTCAGTATCAATGTAGAGGGAGTTGGAGAGTTGTGGTGGATATTGAAGAGTGGAGACTGTTTGAGAGTTGTGGTGGAGCTTGAGTGGATTGGTGTGGACTGTGTTACCGCAGCTCCGTCTCACTCCACGGCCAAGCGGCAAGTGTTCCACCTTCACCACGCTTTGGGTATTTAAATAGGCATCCCTCCACACTCACCATTGCCACATCTCTCCAACCATAAAACTACTTGCATATACACAGTGAACCTCTACCTCTCCCATCCCTCTCTCTTTCTCTTCACTGCTTGCATCAATAACTGTATATGTTGATGTAACCTTAAATTGCATTGCAGATCGTAACACATCATACTCCCTGCACATCATACATTTCAATACATCACACATATACCCATCTCAATACATCACACATATACCCTCACAAAATAAGGTCACAATCACAACATAAACATCACCATTACAACCCCTTACATATATAAATCATGATGTATAATAATATACATACATACAAACACAGGCGCTTCAACATACAAGCATACATACATGCACACAACCAAAAGTTACCATGCATTACCACAACGACTGTTTTATACATATAATATATACGCAATTTCCAAGGTGTGTCATGTAAGTGTTGACAATATTAAAAAAAAAAAGGCGTGTAAGAAAGCAGGTAGGTGTATGACAATATGAAACGATAAAATAGCCCTGCCTAATTCTAATTATATGAAGGAGACCGTATAAGAAAACATGTGTAGAGAGAACAGGTGACGAGGAGGAGGAGGAGCAGCACCTGTTCTTGGAAAAGTTGGTAGCACTCTCAACACATGGCCAGAGGTTGAAGGTCAAGGAAAGGTCACCAGGCACACACATCAACCTAGCCTTGAGGCAGGTGTGTTATGTAGAGAGAGAGAGAGAGAGAGAGAGAGAGAGAGAGAGAGAGAGAGAGATGGGTTTAAACGTATAAAAGAGAGATGGGTTTAAACGTATAAAAGAGAGAGAGAGAGAGAGAGAGAGAGAGAGAGAGAGAGAGAGAGAGAGAATGGGTTCAAACGTATAGGAGAGAGATAGAAATAGAGATGGGTTTAAACGTATGAGAGAGAGAGAGAGAGAGAGAGAGAGAGAGAGAGAATGGGTTCATACGTAGACAAATTATAAAATCGTATAAACTAAGATAAAAGAGAAAGAAAGAAAGATAGCACAGAGGGAAATGAAAAACACAGACAAAAAGAAACATGAATAAAGTTGCAATAACGTGCTTAGAAAACAATTTAACGTCGTTGACAAGTAAAAAAATTTAACATGTGTAAATATGTGTAAATAATTTTGACAACACAGTACCAAATCCATTAGGACTCTTATGTAGTAATATATTTTGTTAAGGTCACAATAATGTATTTACAAAACCAGACAGACACAAACAGACACAGACAGACAGGACGGGTGGCAGGCAAGCAAGCACATGACGCACCAAACCCGTGACGTCACCAACATACTGCCACAAACCGCTTTACCATCACAATATATTAGGCAACTCTTTTTTTTTTTTTTTTTTCTTTACTCTCGGTGCCTTGTTCGTCGATTATTATTTTGTTTCTTTCTTTACTTTATTAAGACTGTCCTTATATTTACTTCATTTTTTTCTGAATCCTTTGGGAATATAATTATAAAGTTATACATTTTTATTCTCACCGGCAATAATTTACTTAATGGTCTGCTAAGTATTGTAAGGTTGAATAATGCTAATGCGTCGCAAAGTAAGTGTGTGTGTGTGTGTGTGTGTGTGTGATAAAAATAGTGCTAGAAATTTAATATGCCTTATGTGATTGCTTAAGGACCCTGTTGTCGTGTACGAGTGTTGGTGGCTTCTGATTCCTCCAGATTATGTGACGAAACAAACTCCTTCAATAATAATGGTGTTAAGTGGCAATGTTTGATGGACTCACTAACCTCCAATGTTCCGACTACATTCACGGGGTCCCTAAACTGTGATAAAATAAAGCTTGTTTGGTGTTGTTGTAAGGAGGTGTAATAATATACTCCAGGTGCTTTTGAATGTGTTTATATGTACTGCT
Organism: Petrolisthes cinctipes; assembly: GCA_033782935.1. Taxonomy (NCBI): domain Eukaryota; kingdom Metazoa; phylum Arthropoda; class Malacostraca; order Decapoda; family Porcellanidae; genus Petrolisthes; species Petrolisthes cinctipes. The sequence continues at coordinate 23,908 of JAWQEG010008530.1, forward strand.
GTATGTATGTGTATCGGATAAGTTGACAATACATCTTCTCATTCTACTTTTATACATCACACATAATAATTTACGTTGAAGTGTAAGTGTTAGGACGTTGGTAAATGTAGAACAATATCAGTGAGAATCTGTGGTGATGAGGTTGGTAGTGGGCTAATGATACTGCTGTTTGTATGGTAATGATGGTGCAAGTGGATGTATTATCACAGTGAAAAGAAGTGGCAATGTTTATAATTATATTGGTGGCACTATGGTGATAAGAATAATAGTTTTAGTGGTAGTGGTATTTAGTGGTGATGGTATCAGGATGAAGGTGTCAAGAGGCAGTGAAATGTATGGTTGGGTCTTTTCTTATCTCTCTCTCTCTCTCTCTCTCTCTCTCTCTCTCTCCACATCAACTTGAAAGGAAGGGAGAGGAGTAGGAACAGACAAGAGATATCAACACTGACGGCCAAAAAAAAATTAAACAGAGTTAACATATTGTAAATAATATTCTAATAATTCAGAGAGAGAGAGAGAGAGAGAGAGAGAGAGAGAGAGAGAGAGAGGATTACGTTGACTATGGTTTGAGTTGGACTAACGAGAGTAAGTAAACAGTGAGTGTGATGATGATAGGTACAAAGCAAGTGGGTGTTCCAATGAAACTACAGTGCGTGTGTGTGAGTGTGTGAAAAACAGGGGTGAGTAAAGGAGTGAGTGTACATAAGTTACATGGTGAGTATGAGTCACTTCCTTTAACACTATGGTAGTCTTCAACACAACCCCGGGGACACAACCACAACAACAACCATTACCACCACAACTATACCTATATACCCTACAACCTTTAAAATTAGAGTGTCCGTGTGTGTTTTGGGGAAGAATGAGATGTTATTGATTCCTCCTAACCATGCCACGAAACACATTCCCTCGGTACAATTGCTGTTGTGTGGGTTAGTATGGAGGAATCACTAGCCACCAGTTTACCGACACCAACACGCCCCTCCCTTACTATAATTAAGCCAAGGGGAGATTCTCTTGTTGGTAAATTGAAAGTCTAGCAATTCCTCCTAACTATACAAGAAAACAGACTCCTTCAAGGTTACTACTAATAGGGGATCTGTTTCGTGGCATAGTTTGGAGGATTCACACACCTTCCAATACACCAACAAAACACACTCCTCTTAGGTAGTGCCGCACCTGAATACCCTTATGACATTTGAGGGTCCATCAGGAAAGGAAGGTCAAATAAACCAAACAATGACAAGCCATATTTTAGGGGGTAATACACTCTTGATATATTGGAGTGCTTTGATTCATTTTAAGTATGACATGAAACAGGACCTACTATGGATAAATATAAAGGTGTACATCGTTGCTTGGAATTGTTTGAAGGAATCAGTTGTTTCAGATTTACCAACACTATACTTCCCCTAACTTTTCAGCCCTTCCCCCAGATAGCTATAGCTGTTGGAGAGATGGTGACCGACCCTCTCATAATGACCTGCACATTTACTAAACCAACAAACTTAAATGCCAGAGTCACATACATACTCACTCTCCCAGCAACAACACAAAAACCTTCCTGAACACACACACTAAAGAATATACACATATATAATATATCCTGTCAAGTGGCAATTCTTTATAGGAATATATTATAATACTAAGAACATTCAATAGTCAACGAATACAACACCAAGCATGGACCTGATTTCTCTACACCATTAACTCTGCACATCCAGTAAAACTAAGCTAAAGATGTATATAATTACATTCGCGTATGGTCCTTCGTGTTACATATAATTCTTTCAACAAATCTGTAGAGTACTTAGTTATGAATAGCACAAATAAACGTGGAAAGGCAGAACATGTTTTCATAGAATGCACTTGTGATATTTGAATTCTTGCACTCATGCGAATAGGAAGTATAAATAACTCAAAAAGAATTCTCTGTGACCAGACATATTCACCAAACAGTGCTGCCATATTTGATGAGACTGAGTCACTATGGATGTGAGAGCAGAAACACAAACAGGATCTACTTAATTATTGCTACGGCACGCAGAGCAGCACTAGGATGTAAACAAACCACCCAAACACACAAACATGTACGGTATTCAACTATCCATAATCATGAGAGCAGGACAATATTCTCCTACTACACCACTTGACAAGCTAACCATTAATTGACGAGGATAAATGTCAAGAGGAAATGAAAGTGTGTCTTTGTAACTATCTCACCAGTCACTAGAACCACCACACAAGACCACAGCTACAAGTAGTGTAAGCTATTAATACGACAACTATCATTACCCATAATAATAATAATAATAATAATAATAATAATAATAATAACTAGCTACAGGAGGAACTAGCGATTTTAAGAGAAACAACAGTAGATTATTCCAGGGTTATGTAAACTATTATACGCAGCGTTATGCAATGTGATTAACCCTGAGGCCATATCAGTGTTATCATTCGTTTCCTCTGAGTCGAAGTTTACACAAGAGGAAGGAAGAAGTGAGAGGTGAAGATAGATAGATAGATGGGTAGTGGAGAAACGTTCCGTGGGAGTGGACCCAAGGAAACGTTATGTGAGAAAGGAAGAAGATGAACGTTTTCTGTTTGTATTAAAGTAGATCCTGGAACTGTTAACACACACACACACACACACACACACACACACACACACACACACACACACACCATGAACTGAACTGGTAAATAGGTAATTATATATAGTTATGTTTTATATATCTATTTTTAACTAGGGAAGCATGAGTATATATTAACAGCCAAACAAGGAGACAAAAGCAAAGTTAAGGAAGAGGTGAGAGAAAGAGAGGTGGGAGTTCAAGGTAAGGGAATAAGGGGGGGGTTGGGCATAGAGGGGTGGGGGGGGGGAGATAGAGGAGGGGTGGGGGGGGGTGCATGTAAGGTTTGGAAGCGTGGGGAGAGTAAGGGGAAAGCTGCTGAAGTTGGTAAAGTTTAGTAACTCCGTCATCGTGTATACTATAATTGTGTGTGTGTGAGAGAGAGAGAGAGAGAGAAAGAGTGTCAAGGGCATTAATTGGAGGTAACTTGCATGGGTATTCCAAGTTTGTCACATACATATTAAGTGTGTGTGTGTGTGTGTGTGTGTGTGTGTGTGTGTGTGTGTGTATCAGCTATAGTACTTCTGGCTGGGGGAGAAGGAAGTATACACATATAG
>JAWQEG010008531.1:0-2500 GCA_033782935.1 Petrolisthes cinctipes
AATCAAGAGCCCTCCAATTTACCAAGTACAGCAGCAGTTTTAAAGAAAGAAATGAAAGAAAGCGCCTGGATCGGGTCCGAAAGAGCGTCCCAAATTTTTAATTTACATACAGTGCTGCCCTTCCACATCAAGTATACCGCATCGCTGGCAATACCCCCCGCAGGCAATGAGTGACGGGCCCAATACCCCCTTTGTAATGGGAGGAAAAATAAACATTGAACGAAGAAATGAAAAAAAAAAAAAAAAAAAAAATCGTGTGATACCTAGCTTTCCTTTCTGCCTTTCACCCCTCCTAAGTCACGTGTGCTTGTGCAGTATTTGATCAGAAGGGTTACAAATCTCACTCACTTACTCTCCAAGATGTGTGTGTGTGTGTGTGTGTGTGTGTGTGTGTGTGTGTGTGTGTTTTATTGTAGCGATGGTCAAGGTGGCTATATATCTTGAATCTGTGAGGCGAGAGTCCATGGCCTACATATGACTGTGATGTATTAGAATATATTTGTATAACCATCTTCTAATATATTAAAGTAGAGTTATAAAGTATACTGTGTGTACGGTACGGTATAGAGGTGAGTATCAATATTTCTCACTGAGTATCAATCAATATTTCTCACTAACAGAGACGATCCAACAACCAAACGACCCAACAACCAAACGACCCAACACTGAAACGACCCAACAACCAAACGACCCAACACTGAAACGACCCAACAACCAAACGACCCAACAACCAAACGACCCAACACTGAAACGACCCAGTGCTGAAACGATCCAACACTGAAACGACCCAGTGCTGAAACAACCAAACAACCAAACGACCCAGTGCTGAGACGACCAAGTGCTGGAACGATCCAACAACCAAAGGACCCAGCAACCAAACAACCAAACGACCCAACAACCAAACAACCCAACAATCAAACGACCCAACAACCAAACGACCCCACAACCAAACGATCCAACAATCAAACGACCCAACAACCAAGTAATCCAACAACCAAACAACCAAACGACCTAACAATCAAGTAATCCAACAACCAAACAACCAAACGACCTAACAATCAAGTAATCCAACAACCAAACGACCCAACGACCCAACAACCAAACATCCAAACAACCAAACGACCCAACAACCAAACAACCCAACAACCAAACGACCCAACAACCAAACAACCAAACGACCCAACAACCCAACTACCCAACAACCAAACGACCCAACAACCAAACGACCCAACAACCCAACGACCAAACAACCCAACAACCAAACGACCCAACAACCCAACGACCCAACAACCCAACAACCAAACGATCCAACAACCAAACGACCCAGTGCTGAAACGACCCAACAACCCAACAACCAAACGACCCAACAACCAAACAACCAAACTACCAAACAACCCAACAACCAAACAACCCAACAACCAAACGATCCAACAACCAAATGACCCAACAACCCAACAACCAAACGATCCAACAACCAAACGACCCCACAACCAAACTACCCAACAACCAAACAACCAAACTACCAAACGACCCAACAACCAAACAACCCAACAATCAAATAACCATACACTGAAAGGACCCACCCATTCTTTTTAAAATATATGTGGTGTGGATGTATTGTGGATATATTATGGATGGTGGTCCTGTTTCCTGGTATATTTTGAGGAGGAATCAAAGAGCTCTAATGTCAACCCCTAAAAGAATATGGAACACATTCACTGAGGCACAAACTACTTTATGCACTTGAGGGAAAGTATGATATGCTGACCGTGAGAGTGTTCACGGAGTGCAGAAGGAGAAAATTAACTTTCACCATCTTCGGAGCTTCTGGTGCATGTGGTGTTAGTAGGAAATTTCAATACAAAATGGTTTGAAATAAGTAGCATATTTTACTGACAAATCTCTGTGAATAAAATAACTGCTAGTGATACAACCAATTATAGGCCCATCTGGAGTCGAGGTTGGTTCGTGTTGCAGGATTATATCTACACGTGAAAATGGAAACAAACACAAGAGTGTCTGCTTCACTTTTCTCCTACTAACCTACACTATACTCACTCAAACCAAGTCCATTAAGGAAATAATTCATGGCTGATGCCGTCCCTAAGTGGAGAAAATTCAATCCTGCTGAGAATTAGTTAGAAGGTGGTGACAATGTATCTTAACCTTCAATGGACACACACACACACACACACACACACACACACACACACACACACACACACACACACACACACACACACACACACACACACACACACACACACACACACACACACACACACACACAATAATAATGATAAAATATGAATAAATAAATAAATTAATAAATAACTGAATAAATAAATAAAACGCTTTGCACCAAGTATTGTGATCAATCCGACTATTTAGAATCTGTACAGTAACACACAATTACACACTCCATAAAGGCTCCATAATTATAGAGCTTGAAATAAAGGAATATGTATAAGCTTAGTTAATTGATACAAGCCCACGAAGG
>JAWQEG010008531.1:7500-32150 GCA_033782935.1 Petrolisthes cinctipes
CTTCTTGTTATCCTGGTCATGTTTTCCTGGCATATATATATACTTTGGAGGAGGAATATCAATTAAGGCTCTCTAATGTAATACCAAAAGTGTATTACCCCCTCGAGTTTTACAGTCAATGTGTATAAAAGTCGCCCGGAATTGCTGTAGTAAAACAAGAAAGTGAAGGAAGTGGTTAGGGAGCCGAGGGACACACACACACACACGACAGTTTTCTCCAACTTACCTACCGAGTGAAGAAGCTACAGATGTGGAGGTGAACGAACCAACCAACCAACACGGAGGGCTGGATGTTGTTGTTGTTGTTTTTGCGATCTCCTCCCCGGGCAAATTCTTCCCACTCCCTCAGGTCCTCTTCTTTTTCACTGGATGCTTCAATGTCTCCTCAATTCCTTCTCACGATCTCCCTAGTATAGCTCCTCGATCCTGTCTTTCTTACAGACTCTTCTTTCCTATTCTTAATAATTCACACGAGCTCTGGAACACCTTTTTATTTATTTATTTATTTTGTTTTCTCTTGCTTCTTTCTATCTCCTCACGATCTTTCTTCTCCCTTGCTCCCTCCCTCCTCTTCTTCACTCCTCCTCCTTCTTGTCAACACACCCTCCTCTGTGTTGTTGATGCTTAGGTTTCATCCATCACTGACCCACTGATACATTTTCCTTCCATTTAGAATTGACTATTTTCGAGACGCCGAGCGAGTGAAGAGATCGAGATTAAAAACAGTTATTTCCACTCTCAACACCTTCACGCACCACACCCACAAATATTTTCAATTATCAATACATACTGCAATGGCTTTATACAAGTTAAAACATTCCTTAATTAATTGAGTTAATGTATCAGGCACCAATGTTGAGTGTCACTTTTATCTCACAGTCGGTCAGTCAGTCAGTCCGATGAGACACCATGCATTGATTGAGTTTTGGTTGCGACTAACGAATGGTGATATTATTATTATTACTATTATTTAACTGAGAGAATGCATGATAATATGAGAATGCTAAGACGAATATACACCTATTTCCACCAATCCTCCCATGGCCTATAGCTACTGATGCACTTAATTAATTCTGAGGAGCTAACCAAAAATGTTAATATCTTGAACCGCGTGATGGTGGAAAAAGGTTTGCGAGCAGACGAGTGGTTCAAATCAATATCGAGAATAGTGATCCAAGTTGGTTCAAATTACGTTCAGCGCGCCCGATGAACACTGGGTCTGGCGAGCGACTATACTGAGGTTCTGCTGAGGGAGGGAGAGATAGAGAGAGAGAGGAGGGAAGGAGAGAGAGGGAGGGAGGAGGAGACAGCTTTCACTCTAACCAACCAACAATCCCCACCACCACCACTACTACCTCGACCCCTCCCCCTCCACACCTGCTGCTTCCTTAAACACCCATCTATCTTTCTCTTTCTGTCTTCCTTTTATATTTCTTTCCTCACGCCACAGACTCAATCAACTAACTGTAACTGTAACTCTCTCTCTCTCTCTCTCTCTCTGGTGCAATAAATGAAATAAATATATAAATAATCTCTCTCTCTTTCTCCCTCTCTCTCTCTCTGGCGCAATGGCGCAATATATTAGATAAATAAATAAATAAATAAATAATTGTCTCTCTCTCTCTCGTAAAATCATAACTACCTCATCAAAAAACAAACCGTGACATATGAAATAGTTATCTAATTTTGGATTTACATTCTAGACAAAGACACACGGGCCTGGATCCACAAAGCAATTACGCCGGTGTAAACCAGAGAGATACTCATTTCTCTATCCGACTTACACCAGTATCCACAAAAGCAATATGTGTGTCATTGATGATGTCACTGGCACAAATAAAGTTATACCTGCTGTAGTGATGCTATAAATCACTACACCAGGATTTAATCTCTTTGGATTAGAAGTCTAAATTTGGTTAAATGTAAATATAAAAGTATACGTTGTTAGTTTAATCCATTTATCCCTTAAATAAATAGTCGGGAAAAGAGGGATAGTTTGACGTTCACCATCACAGCCACAAGTGTCAAATGTTTGTCCTACTTTATACATGTATGATGGTACAATAAAATGACAACTACACTTTCAAGGAAAAGTTCTCTTCGTCACTTAATTATTATTTATGATGTCACATTTGATATGACTTATGAGTCAGTTTTGGATTTGATTGATTGGAGTCAAGCATTTCCCTGTGATTGGTCGATGCATTTGGGATTCATAACTGTGATTGGCTGACCAAAGTTATGACGTCACATCACCTCCCAGAGATACTCTTCCATACTCCTGTGTAAGTTAACGTGTTGGATAGTGATGTAAATGTAGGAGTGAGGAGTAATATACACCCTCAACAAATAGATACTCAGGCGCAAAATATGTCACCCTTGTGTATCCGGCCCATATTGAAACAGAGAGAGAGAGGAGGTTAAGGCTGTGTCCTTGACGAAGGGAAAGGGAGAAGGGTTGGAGGAAAGAATTGTGATGCCGTGCCGTGAGTGGTAGAAAGGAAGGGGTGGGGTGGGGGGCGGGTATAGACTAGTACTGGTGGGGGACAAGGGGTGTGTTGCCAGGGAGAAGGGAGAAATAAGGGTGAATGTAGGCCTACCTGGAGTTTCTATCTCTCTTTCTCTTTCTCTCTCTCTCTCTCTCTCTCTCTCTCTCTCTCTCTCTCTCTCTCTCTCTCTGGATTGTAGGGTGTCATGAAGTGGTCTGTGACTCCTACATGAAACTTTGAGTGTGGTTGGGGAAATTTAAAAGAATATATCAGCAGACAAAATAACATAAATCCAAATGGTACTAGTTTCCACGCCTCAAAAGTAACACCAAACATGCACAGTAAATCTAATAAGAATCTGTGTTTCCAGCTGTGCAAACCGATATATACCTGCAGTATTTCTTCCAATTAAACGTAATTGTTGGATGAGGTATTTTATGGATCAAGATCCCTCATAAATATCTTGGTATGAATAGTGAACTGGAACGACATAAAGGCAACACGTCAGCTGGTGAACGAGAAACTATTATATATACCTGTATACTGTATAGAGGAAATAAGAGGCGTTTAAGCCAGACGTGACTGACAAGTAAATTAATTAAAATGGGACCGTCTCGTCTGAGTAATAGTAATATTAAGCGAGTGAGTAGGTGAGTATACAGTACATAATTATATACTGTATATATAATACTGTATTATTATGATAGCCTATGGTCATAACATCACGTGTGTACTTGTGAGGACAAGGATTAATTAGTTTAGTAAGATGTGACTGTCAGGATATTAAGTGAAAACGTTGAGAGAATATTGCATCTGAGAGAGAAGTATCTCTTTCAAACTACAGGTGAATCATATTAAGGTATTACTGTTCGTGTTATTGTTAATATAGTTTGTCTCTGATAGATGCAGGTATAGTCTGTTGATGTCCTGCTGATTAGGCAATGGTAAGTCAGGATAATTCTATAACATTCAATAACAATTAAACACTATACGTTATTTAATTGCTGTCTCTTGGTGGTGGTAGTGGTGAGGAGGGGGGGGGGTAATGAGGTCATAATATACTGACACAAACAATGTAAACAAACTCAATTATTGAAGGAATCTACATTAAACAAAAATTAAATCGTACTTTCACCTTCAGTGGGTAAATCAAAACTAAACCATAATACTTTCTATCTATGATTTTTTGAAATTGAAATAACATGAATATGGCAATATATCCAAGTAATCCAATATCAACATTACTCACCTTCCAACATCTCGGCAGTTGTTAACACGTCGACTGATGGGGGGGGGGGGGTGTCTTAGGTCACTCAATATGTAAACATTTAAAGTCTACGTAAATATGAGGCTTCACCCAACTCCATATAAATGAAAGGCCCAATGAGAATGAGGGCCGTATGCAAGAACATTCGTGGTGCATACGATGACGTGGTACAGGTACAACGGTTTCATAGACAAACAATAGAGCCTTCGTACAGTACCACACCATCGTATACACCAAGGATGTTCTTGAATACGGCCCTGAGAGTGACGTGTGAAGTTGAAAAAATATGATAAGTGAAAGGAGAATGTAGAATCAAAAGTGGGAAGAGAGAATGGAAGCCCTGATTATGTTTGGCTTAATTCAGTGACCCCGTGATGTAGTCAGAAAATAGGAGGTTAGTGAGTCCTTCAAATATTGCAACGAAACACCACCTATATGGAAAGAGCTTGTTTCGTGGCAGAGTCTGGAGGAATCAGAAGCCTCCAATTATCATACACGAGCACAGGGTCCTTAAACATATATATATAATACCCTCTGTTTTGGTATAGTAAGGCTATGAATGAGATATATAATAATTAAAGGTGTGCTGCTGCAAGAGAGGTCATTAGTAGTCTGAGATAACTTAGTAAGAGTACAGAAGGTCAAACGTTTGGGGAATCCTGTTGCTGCCACTTTCACTGGTGACGTCACACAGCCCAGGCAGGCTGAATTGAAACTCGGTATTTCCGGATTGTGTAATAAAAGTTATGTAGATTTTTTTTTTAGCGACATGACACGTTCTCGAGAGCTGGATTTTTTTTTTCTTCTACAGTTACTGATTTCTATATTTGAAGTTACATTTGATGGGTAAATCTAAACAATATTTGATGGGCATATATAAATAAATTTGTACTTTCTTACCTCTTTCATAATAAAGAGTGACGAGGTATAACGTGAAATTATCGAGTGAATTAATCTTTTGCATAATGAGGTTATAATAGGAATTGGTACTGCAGAATATGAATAAGTATGTAAACGAAAAGAAAAAACGCGACAACTTTATAATTATGATACAATTAAAAAGCAGCCTCTTGTATTAATTTCTAAGGTCGACCAGGAGAGAGAGAGAGAGAGAGAGAGAGAGAGAGAGAGAGAGAGAGAGAGGTCAGTAGGAGTGAGAGCTGAGAGGTGATTTTCTGATTCCAAGAAATATTATTGCTTTGAGTGGACTTCACATCCGCCATTCACCCCAGATAATTTATGTGGAGATAATTTATGTGGAGATAATTTATGTGGAGATAATTTATGTGGAGGTAATTTATGTGGAGGTAATTTATGTGGAGATAATTTATGTGGAGGTAATTTATGTGGAGGTAATTTATGTGGAGATAATTTATGTGGAGATAATTTATGTGGAGATAATTTATGTGGAGGTAATTTATGTGGAGATAATTTATGTGGAGATAATTTATGTGGAGGTAATTTATGTGGAGATAATTTATGTGGAGATAATTTATGTGGAGATAATTTATGTGGAGATAATTTATGTGGAGATAATTTATGTGGAGATAATTTGTGGAGATAATTTAAGTGGAGATGGTTAATTTTTGTCACTGGGAACCGATCCAATATTACATTAATTAAGGGGGTGCGGGAGTAGGGGACAGGCTTGGGGGGGGGGAGGGGGTTGGGGGGTACGGGAATAGGGGGACAGGCGTGGGGAGGGGGGGGGTAGAAAGCCTGTCCCCTATACCCGCTCTCCCCTAACCCCCCCCTCCCAAGCCTGTACCCCTACTCCCGCACCCCCCAAAACCCCCCCGACACCCCCCGACACCCCCCAATACCCCACGTACCCCCCTAAACCCCCCCTGATTCCTCCAAACTTTGCCAGGAAACAACATGACCACCACAGTGTTACCAATAAGGAGATCTGTTGTTTCGTGGTATAATTTGGGGGAAGCACTGGGCCATATTAATTAAAGGGTTATAATAGAGTACAATGTTGTGGGTGGTGGTGGTGGTGGTGGTGAATCTGGAACAACAACTGAACATTCCTCCAAAATATTCTAAACAACAGGATACCAAACAATATATTTTTTTATTCATTGGTGCTGATGCTTGACATATTTTTTTTATACCTTATGGAGGAATCATGGCAAACCAATGTATGTATGTATGTATTTATGTATGTATATATGTATTTATGTATGTATGTATGTATTTATGTATGTATGTATGTATTTATGTATGTATGCATGTATTTATGTATGTATATATGTATTTATGTATGTATGTATGTATTTATGTAAGTATGTATGTATGTATATATGTGTGTATGTATTTATGTATGTATATATGTATTTATGTATGTATGTATGTATTTATGTATGTATGTATGTATTTATGTATGTATATATGTATTTATGTATGTATGTATGTATTTATGTATGTATATATGTATTTATGTATGTATGTATGTATTTATGTATGTATGTATGTATGTATGTATTTATGTATGTATGTATGTATGTATGTATGTATGTATGTATGAATGTATTAACCCCTTAATATTAATAGTTATAATTAGTTCCTGTGATATTTCCAAGTATGGCAGATTTTTATATATATGGTAAGCAGCATGCATATATTCTAATACTTTCCTTCTCCCCCCCCCCTCCTTCTACACCCCCCTACCCCCCCAAAAAAAAAAATAAAAACGTTATGTGACTTCCAATTATTGTCCTCCCCACCCCCACCACCCCCATCCTTCCCTCCCCCCCAAAAAAAGTTCTGTGACTTCCAATTATTCCCACCCCCCGCCCTTCCTCCCCCCCAAAAATAAACCTATTGTGTGATTTCCAATTATTGTCTTTATTATTGATTTTTTTTTTTGGCGAAATGGAGGCAACTGAAACCTCTCTCTCTCTCTCTCTCTCTCTCTCTCTCTCTCTCTCTCTCTCTCTCTTTCAACTGTGCCACGAAACGGACTTCCTTTGTGTAGGTCTGTTTTATACCACAGTCAGGAGGAATCAATCAGTAGAAGCCTTTAATTTAATTAGCAAATAATAAGACACTAACTTGACTGACTTGAGTTTCCTACGTTAACCATGGAGGGAGTGTGGTGCATGGTGTCTGGTATTCAACACTATTATTATGTTGTTGGGGAAGCCTGACAGAAGCTCGTTCATGATCCCAGGAAATCGAAGGCTCCTGATTTATCCAACCTCTAACACGAAACACATCTTTATACTGTAGTATTTATATAGTATTGGTGTATTTTGCATAAGAAGCCCGTCATCCTAGGGAATTGGAGGCTTCTGATTCATCCAAGCTTTATCACGAAACTATAGTATTTATAACATTGGTATGTTTCGCCGTCAAGTGTGGTGGAATCAATGACCTCCAAGCAGCAGCAGCAGCTATTATAGACGAGGACAGCCTTCACACCCACCCACAATTATTATTAGCCTTCATGGTGCTATTGTCTGTCTCGTCCCAAGGGGCTATAGACGGTTAAAGGGAGATTCTTTTGTTGGCAGATTAGAGGGCTACTGATTCCTCTTAACTATGCTAGAAAATAGACCCCATCAGTGGCACTAAGAGGGGATCTGTTTTGTGGCAGAGTTAGGAGGAATCGGAGACCTTCCAATTCACCAACAACACACCTCAGTCATAATAACACGAGGAACAAGACGGACAATAACACACCTCTGCAACAATAACAATCACAACTAGAATGACAACACACCTCAGTGATAATAACACGAGGAGTAGGACGGACAATAACACACCTCTGCAACAATAACAATCACAACTATAGAATGGTTTGTTGACAACACACCTTTGTCATTATGAGATCATCAGCTTGGGGGTATGGCGTGATTATATCCTTATGGTTCAGTATATACCTAATAAAAAAAAAAAAAAAAAAAAAAAAAAAAAAAAAAAAAAACGGTGTGTTAAGGGTGTATATAGCACATTGTTTTGGGTGGTAAATCTGGAGCCAATGATTCCTCCAAACTATTCCAGGCAACAGGATACCATTATTTTTCTTCATGTGGGTCTGTTTCCTGGCATACTTTGGAGGAATCAAGGCACTCCAATCTATCAAAAGTATACCGTCACCTTAATTCCCTGTGTATGAGGAATACTTCAATACCTGGTCATTTTATTTTAAAGCTGATATTCTCAACCATCATTAAATGTACGGCATATAAAATTCTCTTCCACAAAGGATGACACATTGGTGAATAAAGTCTATTTACTCTTTCTTTATGTTTGTGTGTTGTGTGGTCCCATGTGTTCTGCACCATGGAGGAGTTAGTCTAAGGTGGAGTTCTAATCTTGAATTAATCATGAATCTTTGGTGATTAATTGTGTACGAATGGCGTATTGTCTCGATTCTACTTTTGGTGAGTGTTGTTGTAGCAGCTGCTCTATAAATAGCCTTGTTACCATCCTCCAAGATTCCTCCATTCTCCTACTCCTGTATAAAATAGTTATTATGACTTACAGTAAGTGTATTGACCTTGAGTGTGAGGAAGACTATTACTTAATTAGGACTTGAGTTGCAACAGTTGATATCCCAAGCACCAACATAAAAAATCCCATATACGTTCAGCCAATTGCATGGGATGTCTTTTTAATTTTTCAATCTTTAATGTATTTAAGGGGAGAATCTCTTTTTTGGTGAACTGAAAGGCAACTGACTCCTCCATACTATGCCAGAAAACAGACGCCCTCATTAGAACTCATAGGAGATCTGTTTCGTGGCGTACTTTGGAGGAATCAGAAAGCTTATAATTCACCAACAAAAGAATCTCCCCTTAAATGACAAATGAAAATCCATGCAACATCAACATCAAGGTCCCATTTCCATATTACCAAGCAAATATCACATTAAATCACATATAAATAATAAGTTATTTATTCTATCATAACAATTAACAATATAATAGAATAAAAAAAAAATACATAAATAGAACATAAATAGAACATAAATAGAACATAAATAGAACATAAATAGAACATAAATAGAAATAAATAATAGAACAACAAATTCATCATTATTATAGATGTATGTATAAACAAATATCTACTTGACCTGCAGTAACTCCCATCATCACAATAAATAAACAGGTCACTTCCCCTACCAAACACAGAGCTTACACCCAACAGTACACACAGTCAGATACATGTACAGTTGGCCACAGAAGTTCTTACACAGGATATTTGGGAAAGAGATGTCATTATTCAGGAAATACTGCACTGAATGACCTCTGAAACAAGAAGCCTAATAATAATTGTGTTGTATTTTTCTGTATGTTGTAAACCCTTGAAATCAACAGCGTGTGTGTAAGAATTCTTGTGGCCAAGTACATACATACATATATAAATTTCACAATGTTCATTCCTTCACTACCACCAGCAGTAGGATAACTCGACTACCTTTTGGTGGAGTCCTGTTGTTGTTGTTGTTGTTGTCTACTCTTCTCTGCCCAGACTTATACTCGGTAATACTGCTTCGTCGTCATATGAACTCTCACATCGGCCATAAAGGGTGATGAAATGTAAATATCTAATGTAACAAGAAAGTAAACTATAATCTCTGGTGGGAGCAAATACAGTTTTCGAAGAGGGCTACTTCCATTGCCCAAATATTCTACTGTGCTTCGCTGCTCGTAATTTCTTTACACTCCACAGCAAATCTTTATCCTTCTCCCAGGAAGATTATAAATATGAATAATCTTCCCACACACTGGCTTAGGGCATGTTTGGGAAGGGGTATTCAGAGAAGAGGTGGAGTAGCTTATTGGTGATGCAGATGGAGAGTGGAATATCTAAATTTCAGAATGTGTATAAGCGAGGACATTAATTTATGCCTGAGTATCAAATGGGGCCAGGAAAACTCTTTGTCCATAACTACACTGGACATTAAGAGACCCTGTGATGTAGTCAGAAAATTGGTGGTAAATGAGTCCTTCAAATATTGCCACGAAACATCATTTATATGATGTTTCGTGGCATAGATAGGAGGAATCAGAAGCCTGCAATTCCCATACACGATCACAGGGTCCTAAAGTTTCCATGTTTCAAGAGAGTGAATTGTTGACAAGAGTATGGGTAACCAGAAGTAAATTCACAGCATATTAATTTAATTAATGTACTGGTACCTTGTCTCAAAATATACAACCTGCCTTCTTTTATCACTCAATAATATTTTCATCCTGTAATTCACTTAGTTTAAAACATCAAGAACTGTGAAATATTGTTGGAAATAACTGCTTTCAGCTTGCAAATTGTTAAGTTATAAATTCTAACTATATCCTTAAGTACAGTATATGATTTTCTCATAATGTTCACAGTATTCAAATAAAGGTTTAGTTACATTCTAAAACACAACACATTGCTCTTATAAATACATGTTGTTACGTTATTTTTGTTTGTCCCATTTAAAAAGACCTTATTTTTAAATTACCAACCTGAATCACTGATGATAATGATATTTGTCAGGTATTGCATTTCACATAACAATACACATAATCTTGCAGCAGGTATCATCGGAATAATAAGTTATGCTTTTAAATCACGATGCCTGTATAAAAATCCCAATCAAACCTCGTTACACATTTCCTCAACTATGGTACAGTATTTTGTTTACTACTTTCTCGAACACGAAACAATGTGTGAGAACTTGTGACACTCCTGGTCAGCTACCAACCTCCTAAAGTTTTATGACACTCTTATAATCATTAGTTCATCATTACCACATCAATCACACCTGAGGGTCTGGATACATGTGAGAGAGAGCCCCCACATCTCGGGTCACATAAACATCACATTCTCACGCGAATTCCTTGTTGATCTTCTCAAGTCGTTCGTACATCCAACGGGTCCTGTGAGAGTAGACAGGCCGAGTGATGAAGCCCAGCATTCTGAGGTAAGACACTTGGATCCAGTTGGTGTGGGCTGAGACGCGGGTGAAGACAGTGGGCACACCAGGCAGACCACAGTCCTTAGACCACGACACCAGCCCCGCCAGGAACCACCGTCCCCCGGCCTCACACGCCAGAGGTGAGCCGCCATCCAGGGCGTTCTGTTATAAATACAATCATCATAATTACAGTACATTATGATTATAGCAAATGATAAATTCTCTTCGATATTTGATTAAGAATTTTCTACCAAATATAAATAACTGAGAAATTTATATTTAATGTCTACATGAGGATAATAGACACCGTATAAAATTTAATACTTCAACTATTCCACTACATAATATATAATGGTTATACATAAGTTCAGATGTTCAAACCGTGAGTGGTGTGTCTCTGAATATTGATAATTACAGTATAGCAGGGTCTGAACATTTTTACTCTTGACACCGTGTGGATAATGTGATATAGTGACTCACGTAGCAGGCAGCGGCAGTGTCCAGTCTGCGGGCACACAGGAAGGAGTCTGAGGCTGCGAGGATGCCCGAGCCAGTGAGGTTTTGTAGCGCTGCTTCACACTGGTCAGGCGGCAACAGTGGTACCGACAACTGTCTCAGTACGCCCTCCTTAGCTCCCTCTGTCTCCGCCAAAGTACCCTCTGACACCATGAGGAAGTAAATAAACCAATGAATAAGCATATAAGAAAAACAGTTGAGAAAAGACCTGAATGAGAGGCATAAATAGTATCCTTTTAATTAAGTTAAGATATACAGTACAGCTATACGGTAATAATGCATAAATGGTAGAACTATCAAAACTTGTTATACCTGTTTAGTGCATTTCAAGAGCTAATAGACAGTTTATATTATAACCTGTGGGAAGCGCTGAATTATAAGATGAATTTGGAGGAAGGCGAGGTCTGCCGTAGCCAACCACAGTGCAGGGTGAGGCTGGAGGCAGAACTGCTGACTGCTGAGCCACACACACCAGGCACACGTTGTCAGACAGAGTGGCATGGTCCCTCAGTTGTATCACACCTGAAGCAACACCATAAAAAATTTAATGTCAAAGATACTACAGTGTGTGCTGGGTAGTTGAGAAATGTGCTGGATAATTTGCACCAACACATCTTTCCTCACCAGTGTGTGCTGGGTAGTTGAGAAGTGTGCTGGGTAGTTTTTACATCAACACATCTTCCTCTAGCCATCAACACGTCTTCCCCCAGCTTACAAGGTAGCATGTTATCCTTGCTCTTACAGCCAGGTACCTATTTACTGCTAGGTGAACAGGGACATTGGGGGCTGGGAAAATTGTCCAATAATTCCACTGACCCAGGAATTGAACCCGGGATCTCTCGCATGCCAGACGAGTGTGCTAATCGCTATACCATCAGCACCCCCACTTGTTGTTGTTGTTGTTGTTGTTGATGTTCTCCCAGGGCAGAATGGCCTCCTGCCCCACAGACCCCTGGTACGCTCTGATAGCAGTGAAAAAACAAATTGAAATAAAGGAGGGGCTGGCCCTATATGCCTGGGCTACCGAAGCACATCCCAGGGAAATGGGACCAGAGCTTACTGGACCAGGGAGTCTGGGGGCCTCCGACCGCCAGGGAGATTGGGGGGGAAGGTCTTTGATCCCACAGCCAGTGCTGTGGGCCCAAGTCCACGTTACCACAAGAGCTACAAGTGGGGCTGCACCTTCCATGAGACCAGTCCTGAAGGGACCATAAGGGGGAGGGAGTTTACACTGCTGCATGCAAAGGGATAATGCACCCCCGTGTGCTGGCGGTCCACACAGCAGTGGGAAAAAAGAGCCTCAGGTTGCAGTACATCTCATGTGGATTTTTAATCCATGTGGGTAAATCTTGTCAAATCCACTAGAAAGTGACCAGATCCTACAACAATTTTTATTCTAGCCCTGTGGGTGATGGCTAGTATTCACAGAGAATAAAGTCAGCCCCCCTGGGCAGCAGTCAGGTACTGTATACAGCATCTCCTTCAGAATAGACTGTGGCTTAAATAACTTTCATCATTCTACTCTTATCATGCC
The DNA here is from genome assembly GCA_033782935.1 of Petrolisthes cinctipes. Taxonomy (NCBI): domain Eukaryota; kingdom Metazoa; phylum Arthropoda; class Malacostraca; order Decapoda; family Porcellanidae; genus Petrolisthes; species Petrolisthes cinctipes. The sequence goes on from JAWQEG010008531.1 coordinate 20,220, forward strand.
AGTTTATTTTACTTGTTAAGGGGAAGATTCTCTACTTAAGAAGTGAAAATAATCATATGTGTCTATTTTAAGTACAGCGAATCTACCTTAATAATATTCCTCTGGCTATCAACACAAAGACAGTCTCCCCCAATTTCAGTCACAAGATATTCACTGACTCACCGATATCGTTGACATGAGCCCCACCAGACGTGAAGTAATCCGGGTGACGTGAGATCTGGATGGGTGAGTGGAATTGAATGCTGTAGGGCAAGTCATCCAATAAGTTACTGTCACCCAGAATCACCAGGTATCGGCTCAAGTCTTTACCCTCCAGTCTGTACATAAAGGGAATATGGTAAGTAGCAGTGGGTCATCTGTTGCAGGATTCATATATAGAGTACATGAATCCTGATCTGTTGTGGAAGTATTGAAAGACTACTAAATTATCCAAACTATGCAACAATATTGGGTGAAAGCAGCCTGTTTCCCAGAATAATTTGGAGGAATCGGTAGCTCTCGCGTTCAATGCCAAGTGATATTCTTCCAAACTACCCTATGTACTCCAAACAACAGGATACCATTACTGTATAATTATTCATTGATTTTTTTCCTGACATAGTACTACCCGGTACTTTGGAGGAATCAAGGCAGTCTAATGTATAAAAGAGTATTATCCCCTGAAGGACCCTGTATTCGTGTACAAAAATTGGAGGCTTCTGATTCCTCCTGACTATGCCACGAAACAAGCTCCTTCCATATAGGTGGTGTTTCGTGGCAATATTTGATGGACTCATTTATCTCCAATTTTCTGACTAGATGGGTCCCATAAACACTTTGGCTGCCGCTGACAAGGTGGTCCGTGACTAACCTGGAGACACATGTAGCTGAGGTGAGGACAAGGTTAGTCTCGACCAGGGCACCAGAGCAGAGGTACTTGTGAGGAGGTTGGGCTTGTCGCTCCATGATGGCAGCCGCCCAACACCACTCAACCGTCGACGCTGCAGCACCACTCAAGATCCTGCTGGGGCTCTTGTCGGGTACCTGATGAGCAAGGACGGTGTACAGATGACAGCGAAGGGGCTTATTGTATAATTATATGATTTCTTTGAGTGTTATTCCTCCAACAATATTTTATCGTTGGCAATTTTTTATTTGCAAATTTTATCTGAGCTTCCTCTGGGGTGATATCTCGAATCAATTAGACCTGTGAGTCTTTAAATACTGTACAAGTATATTATAACATAGTGGTAATCAGAAAGCATGGTATAGTATGTCGTATCTACGGTTAAAAGGAAACATCAGGAGGTAAACTCACGTAATGGTGTGGTCCCTTGAAGCCACAAATCCTCTGGTTGACTGGCTGAAGAAGTATCTGATCTTGGTAGTCTGTATACATGGGGTAATCTGGCTCCTGCCCCTGGTCTAGCCCCTGACCTGGTCCCTGATCTAGCCCTTGACCTGGTCCCTGATCTAGCCCCTGACCTGGTACCTGATCTAGCCCCTGACCTGGTCCCTCCAAACCCGCTGCCTCTGGAGGAGTGCCGGTGGTAGGGATGGGTGTTCCCAGTATCACGTTAGACTCAAGGTTGTTGATATTCTGTGCCTCGGGTTGTGTTAGGTCCCCGGGGTGTGTCAGGGTGGTACCGGGGGTCACAAGGGTGTCTGGTTCACCCTGTAGGGCCTGGGGGGACTCTTCAGGGGGGTACGAGTCAGGGAAAATAATGGCCTCCTCTTCTTTTGCTGGAATCTGAGGGAACACTTGGTTACTCTCACTGTTGGTTGTGGTGGTGGCGGTGCTGGTAGGGGTAGTGGTATTGGTGGTAGGGGTAGGGGTAGTGGTGGTGGTGCTAGGGGTAGTGGTGGTGGTGGTGCTAGGGGTAGTGGTAGTGGTGGTAGGGGTAGTGGTAGTGGTGGTGGTAGTAGATGGGCTGGTGTTGGTGGTGGTAGTGGTGGTAGAGGGGCTGGTGGTGGTGGTGCTAGGAGTAGTGGTAGTAGTAAATGGGCTGGTGCTGGTGCTGGTGGAGCTGGTGGTAGAGGAAGATATTTTGCTGGTGGTAGAGACAGGGATTTTGGTGGTGGTGGTAGTGGTGGTGGTAGAGGTGATGGTGGCGGAAGTTGTGGTGGCAGGGATGCTTGTGGTAGCAAAGGGGTTAGTGGTGGAAGAGGGACTGGTGGTGGAAGGGGTACTGGTGGTGGAAGAGGGACTGGTGGTGGAAGAGGGACTGGTGGTGGAAGGGGTACTGGTGGTGGAAGGGGTACTGGTGGTGGAAGAGGGACTGGTGGTGGAAGGGGTACTGGTGGTGGAAGAGGGACTGGTGGTGGAAGGGGTACTGGTGGTGGAAGGGGTACTGGTGGTGGAAGGGGTACTGGTGGTGGCTGTAGTGGCAGAATCAGGAAGGTCTAAAAATATTATGTTATGTATTGCATCAGAAGAATGACTAGTGGTGGCAGAGGTTATGGCAGTGGTAAGGGTGGTGGCAGGGGTGGTGGCAGGAGTGGTGGCAGAGGTTATGGCAGTGGTAAGGGTGGTGGCAGGGGTGGTGGCAGGGGTTGTAGTAGTGATAAATGTGGTGGCAGGAGTGGTGGCAGGGGTTGTAGTAGTGATAAATGTGGTGGCTGAAGGGGTGTCAGGAAGGGTGGCAGGGTCAACAGGCAGGGGGGTGGTAGGGACAGTGGCAAAAATGTTAGCAGTGATAAAAGTGGTGTCAGGAGTGGTATGATCGGGGTTTTTTGCAGTGATAAGTGTGGTGGCAGGGGTGGTGGGAGAAGTGGTGGCAGGGACGGTGGCAGGGTCGACAAGCAGGGTGGTGGGAAGTTCATTCATGCTGGTAGGGATTTCATTGTAGTTCTCTGTTACCTCAACCTGCAGGGAGAGACCACAAGTAAGTGAGGTAGGTAAGTGTGTGTGTGTGTGTGTGTGTGTGTGTGTGTGTGTGTGTGTGTGTGTGTGTGTGCAAGAAGTAAGTGAGTAAGGTAGGTGTGTGTGTGCAAGAAATAAGTGATAAGGTGTGTGTGTGTGTGTGTGTGTGTGCGGGCAAGAGGTGAGCTGATTCTAATGTTTATACACCGGATGTACACACGCACCTTCACTCTCGCCTCAGGGAACATTATTTTTGCCCGAGTTATACATTCCTACAGCGTGGCGCTTATACTTTAGCGTGTGTGTGTGTAAGAGAGAGAGAGAGAGAGAGAGAGAGAGAGAGAGAGAGTTACATAGAGTTACATAGAAACACAGACCACAACAGACCTTACGGTCCAAACGAGGTGACCTGATTAGAAGGTTACTGGTAGAGAATGAATTACTCCCCAGTGATAGTCGTAGGTAAGGATAGCAAAGTAGAAGGCTCTCTCCCCACCCTCCACTCCCTCCGGCCTGAGCCGTACAGGAAATAAAGTCAGGAATGGGAACCTTGTGGGGTTGGCAGAAATACTCCACAAGGAAATTTTGTTATAGGAAAGATAGAAAGTAGGTGAAATTTGGCAAACTTGCCACCTGTAATGGGCAAAAATTATTCATTAGTAAACATTGTAAGTCAGGGATTAGACGCAAGGTGTTTATCTAAGCGACGTTTGAAGCTGTCTACGGTGTTACAGTCAATTACGTTACGGGGAAGCCCATTCCATAAGTTGACGACTCGGTTAAAAAAGAAATTCTTTGATTCGTGCGAGTTAAAAGATTTGCCTATGATTTTGCAGCCGTTTCCTCTCGTGTAGTTTGATTGATCAATAGTGAAATATTTGTTGCAGTCCATATTATCAATGCCTTTGATTATTTTAAATACCTGGATTAAGTCACCTCTCAGTCTACGTTGTGTCAATGGAAATAGATTTAATTCGCTTAGCCGCTCATCGTACGTTTTATTTCTCAGACTTGGTATCATTTTAGTAACTCTACGTTGGACTCGTTCCAATTTTGCTATATCTTTCTGGTAATACGGGCACCAGGCTTGAACACAATACTCCATAAGGGGACGGACCAAGGAATTATACAAAGTGAGGATTGTGTCTTTAGATTTATACTCGAATGCTCTGCCGATAAAGCCGATAGTTTTATTTGCTTTCTTAATTACTTCCGTACACTGCTGACTGGGTTTTAGGTTACTTGATACTGTTACCCCTAAGTCTGTCTCTCGATCCACGCTTTTAAGTTGCTTACCATTTAACGAGTAGTTTGCTGCTACGTTATGATGTCCGATGTGGAGCACTTTACATTTATCTGAATTGAAGGACATTTGCCAAGTTTTCGCCCAATTTGACAATTTATCGAGATTATCTTGCATTTCTTTAGTCTGTGCGTTAGTGAGTACTGTATTTGCAATTTTGGTGTCATCGGCAAACTTCGATATTATGCATGAGAGGCCTTCGTCTATGTCGTTTATGTAAACTAGGAATAGGATTGGACCTAAAACTGACCCCTGTGGCACCCCGCTTGTAACGCCTGTCCAACTAGAAGATTTTCCATTTATTACCACGCGTTGTTTTCGGTTTCTTAGCCAGTTCTCTATCCATCTTACGGTATCGCCTTGGATTCTGTGTGATTTTAGTTTAGATATTAAGCGTTTATGGGGAACTTTGTCAAAGGCCTTTTGGAAATCTAGATAAATTATGTCTACTGCTTTACTCTTATCATATTCATTGAAAATGTCATTTAAAAAGTCTAATAGGTTCGTTAGGCAAGAGCGTTTATTACGAAAACCGTGTTGAGTGTCTCTAAGTAAGTTGTTTTCCTCTAAGTGATTTGTAAGTTTATCTCGTATGATTGTCTCTAGCATTTTGTATACGACTGAGGTTAGGCTGATAGGGCGATAGTTGCTAGGTAGAGATTTGCTGCCTTTTTTAAATATTGGTGTTACGTTAGCGAGTTTCCATTCGTCAGGTATTGTTCCAGTGTGTAAAGAATAGATAAAGAGCAGAGTCAGAGGTTTTACTATTTCGCTTTTTGCTTCCTTTAATACGCGAGGGGAGATCGTGTCTGGCCCAGGTGACTTATTTACATTTAATTTATCAATACATTTTATTACGTCACTTTCAGTTATGCTGATATTACTTAATACCTCGGTATTTTCGTTTTGGACTGTTGTTACTGCTGGTATATCGTTCGGGTTTTCTGTAGTAAAGACTGATGCAAAGAAAGTGTTAAGGATACCACTCATTCGCTCTTCATCTGTAGTAAAGTCCCCATTCTCATCAAGTAGTGGTCCGATAGTTGACGTGAGTACTTTCTTATGCCGAATATAACTGTAGAACTCTTTCGGGTTTGTCTTACTTTGATTTGCAACGTGTTTTTCAATGGCCTTTTTACTCTGTTTGATTAACTTTTTGGCTTTTCTTCGTAAGTCTGAAAACTTGGCCCGCTCGTTATTGTCGTCTGTGATTTTTACTCTATTATGGGCGTTCTTTTTGGCGCGTAAACAGTCGGCTATCTCTTTACTCCACCACTTGGGCTTTAAGTTTTGTGCTGAACGTCGGTTTTTTAACGGTATGCTATCTTTGACCGCTTTTGCGTATGCATTAGTGAAAAAGTTCCATTGTGTATTAATGTTAATAGTGTCTCGCAGACATTTCCAATCGGTATCTTTTAGTATCGCTCTGAGTTGGTGAAAATTAGCTTTTCTAAAGTCGGGGATTTTTTCGTAGCTGTAATTTATTTCGCTTCTATTGAAATTTATACTGAATGTGATTATGCGGTGGTCGCTATTAGTAAACTCATCACCCACGTTAATATTCGCTATCAAGTCTTCTTTTGTTGCAAATACTAGGTCAAGAACGTTATTTCCACGAGTTGGACTATTAACAAATTGGATAAGAGAGCTCTCTTGTAAGTTAGTATAAAGGTCTTGACCATAGTGAGCTGATAATGGTTCCCCCCACTTTGTTACTGGTAAATTGAAATCGCCAAGAATTACGGCTTCTTGCGTGTTACTCATCTCGTTAATTTGTTCGTAGATATCACGGTCGGTTTGTACTGCTTGAGCTGGGGGTCTGTATAGTAAGGCTAACAAAAGTTTCATCCCGAATTTATTTCTAATGAGTATATATAGTGTGTCTACGTTAGCGATATGGGGCTTTGATAATAGGATCGGTTTGAGGTCATCTTTAATATATAATAGTACTCCGCCTCCCCTTTTATTAGTTCGACCTTTCTCAAATATTGTATAGCCAGGAATTTTATACTCTGCTAGGAAGTCTCTATTTTCAGTATTTAGCCACGATTCTGTAATGCCGATTATATCATAATTTTCTGTAAGCGTTATTTCCTCTAGATCTGTGAATTTGTTATGGATGCTGCGAGCGTTAACATAAAAAACCTTTAGACTATTTCGGTTGGGTAACTGCACGTTTGCCCGTGTTATTCTGTTTGTTCGTATTACGTTACTTGACCTTGAAGTACCTGGGCAGTCCCGTTTTTTGTACGATGGTTGATGACCGCGTCGTTTAGCAAACGTCCTAAACGGGCTGCTCCTACCTGATTCAGATGGACACCATCATCTGAGAACAACGAGTCATCAAAATAAAAAGAGAGAGAGAGAGAGAGAGAGAGAGAGAGAGAGAGAGAGAGAAATCTTATTATTGACAATATGTGTTTACAATCTGAGTTAAAAAGGTGTGTATATCATTTAGAGTCAGTGTCCTAGTCCAATTTTACACAACAACTATTACGACAACTACTATATTAGTTTACAAACTTTAGCAAACGCCAAATTAATTCTACGGCTTTTCCAACCTATATTTCGCCCCCATCCTGACCAATATTAATACCGTAATCAATATTATTTCCTATTCTTTGTTTTTGACTTGGGTCCACTAAATTTCATTCACTTTTGGGCTTCACAGTCTTCAACCATCTTGTAAAACTTGAGCAAAAATCCATTCCTAAATCAATGATGCATCTGGCTCATTAACCAACAAATAAAATTACTTAAAAACATGAGCTTCTTCAACTATTTCTTCTTTTCTCGTCCTTCCCTTTATTCAAGCTCATTCCTTTGTCATACCTCCCTCTCAGACGGCCAATTAAGGACCCTGTGATCTTGTATGAAAATTGGAGGCTTCTGATTCCTCCTGATCATGCCACGAAACAAGCTCTATCCATATACAGTAGGTGGTGTTTCGTGGCAATATTTGAAGGATTTCGTTTACCTCCAATTTTCTGACTACATCACAGGGTCCCTTAATCGAACTGTTACATTAGCGTTAGTGTTCAGTGTGATTCTGAAATGAAATACAGTAATCCCTTATTTTGGAAACACTGGTGCTATATGGGTGTGTATATTGTACTGTTTGTATGTATGTACACTCGCAATCCAAAATATGCATTCAGGCTTGCTTCGAATAGCCTGATCTAGTATTTAGTGAGCTCAAGCAAATATGAAACATGATAAGCGTTGAAATTGGTTCACTAGTATGTCAAATGAATCGAAACTTCAACAAGAACTGGATAAAAATTTTGGATTGCGAGTGTACTGTACAGTAGCTCCCAAAAATATCGTTAAAATAAAGTGGTATACATTCTGACACAATGGACGATGTATGTGACATGTATGTACCGAGACAACAAGTGGGTGGGGATAAGGGTTCATCTGTTCATTCCTCCATCCTTCTAACTCACTTTAACCATAGTTTTGGGAGCTACTGTACAGTCGGCGGCAAAAGTCGTGTCGCCACATTTGCCAAGTCATGAAGTACCTTATGGAAATATAAGCTTCACAGGCTCATAGACTAAAAAATCAGAGTTGTTTATTAATTTACTCCCTGGTTATTATAATTCTGTAAGGTGAAATGTGTTGGTTCGATGATTAGACTTTATGTTATCCTTTAAAAGCGCATAGGGAGACGACACGACATTTGCCGCTGACTGTACACACCCAAAAACCAAGTGGCTAAATGAGGGCTAACTGTACACGGACTCACAGAAAGCGGCACATATATACACACATGAAATACACACCCATAACAACAGTGGAAAACTAGTAATTAATGAACGATAAGTAAGTGTATAATATATGGTAAGGGATTATTGGGAGACTTGAAGGAGTGGTGAAGTAGTGAGTCGTGCCACCTTCGTCTGGGTGGAGTAAGTATTGGTCATCATGTAAATATTGGTCTGTATTCTTGTGTTTCAATCTGTTATGTTTTCGTAATATATGTGTGTGTGTGTGTGTGTGTGTGTGTGTGTGTGTGTGTGTGTGTGTGTGTGTGGATTTTCATGGGTCCCGTCTACCTTTCCGTATATGTTTTGTTAATTAAAAAATAAATAAATCACAAAAAAATGATAAAAAAAAAAAGTGAGACATGCAGCATCCACCACAACACAACACAAGGAAGGAAGAAACTGAAAACAATGACCGGGGGAATTTCAGTTATGTGTTGGTGTAGGTGAGGCAGAGGTCAGGCTACCATACGACCCCACCCTTCCTCCACCAGGTCACCACTATACTGTATACTTACCACACACACACACATACACGTACACACACACATACATCTCCATACACGTACACACACACATACATCTCCATACCCGCAACTTCCTCACCACACACACACACACACACACTCACACACACACATCTCCATATAATACCCGTAACTTCCTCACCACACACACACACACACACACACACACACACACACACACACACAAACATCTCCATACCCGTAACTTCCTCACCACACACACACACACACACACACACACACACACACACCTTTTCCACCAACATAATACTGTCACTATTATTATTAATGTTTTTATTATTCTACCGCTTTTTAGACTGAATATCTTTAAGAAACTTAAGGATAAAATACACTTTGGGTACATTAGAGCACCTTGAGATCTCCAAAGTACATAATTATATATACTGTATGCTAGGAACCAGATTAATAATAATAATAATGGTGGCCCGTGGTGTTTGAAGGAGTTTGGAGGAATTAGTTCACATGCAGTTGTTTAAAGGAGGTGAATTCTAACTTGTACAGTAGGCTATACTTTTAAGGGGGTGCGGGAATAGGGGGACAGGCTTGGGGGGGTTGTTTAGGGGGTTGCGGGAGTAGAGGACAGGCTTGGGGGGATTTTGGGGGGGTGCGGGAATAGGGGGGACAGGCTTGGGGGGGTTGTTTAGGGGGTTGCGGGAGTAGGGGGACAGGCTTGGGGGGATTTTGGGGGGTGCGGGAGTAGGGGGACAGGCTTGGGGGGTGGGTGGGGTTAGGGGGGAGTGCGGGAATAGGGGACAGGCTTTCTACCCATCCCAAGCCTGTCCCCCTATTCCCGCACCCCCCAACCCCCAAGCCTGTCCCCTATATACTTTTAAGGGTCCCCGTGATGTAGTCAGAAAATTGGAGGTTAGTGAGTGGTTCAAACATTGCCACGACACACACACCCTCTACACATGGAAGGAGCTTGTTTGTGTCGTGGCATTAGTCAGGAGGAACCAGAAGCCACCAGGTCTCATACACGATCACAGGGTCCTTAAGGAAAGCTTCATTAATAGGTACTGTTGATAATTATTATGTATGTTATTAGGGAGGTATAAGTGGACGCCAAGTGTGTGTGTGTGTGTGTGTGTGTGGTGAGAAAGTTGAGGGTATGGAGATGTGTGTGTGTGTGTGTGTGTGTGTGTGTGTGTGTGTGTGTGTGTGGTGAGAAAGTTGCGGGTATGGAGATATGTGTGTGTGTGTGTGTGTGTGTGTGTGTGGTGAGAAAGTTGCGGGTATGGAGATGTGTGTGTGTGTGTGTGTGAGTGTGTGTGTGATCACTGTTTTATGTGTGTGATCACTGTTTTATGAGAGTATCAACAGACAATAGGGTTTACAAACATCAAGCACATGCACTTTTCACAACTACACGCTCAATCTAAAGTGGTGCGTGGATGGAGGTGGGTGGGTGAGGGGAGGGGAGGTGTGAACGGAGGAACTTTGTTTATCTATAGCATCACATTCAGAATTATCAAATCATAAAGTGTATCATTTCCTCAAAATTGCCAATTTTTTTTTTTTTTTTTTTTAAGTTTTTATTTATTAAGTTTTTTATTTATTAAGTTTTTTATTTATTAAGTTTTTGATTTATTAAGTTTTTTATTTATTAAGTTTTTTATTTTTTTATTTTTTTATTTATTAAGTTTTTTATTTATTAAGTTTTTTATTTATACGTATCCATTTTTTTGTTTCAATTCTCAATTATACGACATACGCTCTTATAAATTTCTGCATTTATACGGTAAAGGTTTAATTATGTGTTTATGCATATTATTTACTATACATCTACAAATGCCGTGATAAATATGGAAATGATGAAGTTGGGAAGGAGATAGCGAAGATGAGAAAGGAAATACTGAAATAAATGGGAAAGGAAAAAACGAAAAAAGGAGGGAAAGGATATGCTAAATTATATGGGAAAGGAAAAAAAAAAACTAAAAATGAAGGGAAAAAAATGGGAAAGGAAAAAAACGAATAAAGAGGGGAAGAAAATGCTAAAATAAATGGGAAAGAAAAAAAGGAATAAAGAGAGGAAGGAAAAAACGAATTAAAAAGAAGGGAAGAAAATGCTAAAATAAATGGGAAAGGAAAAAACGAATAAAGAGAGGAAGGAAAAAACGAATTAAAAAGAGGGGAAGGAAATGCTGAATTAAATGAGAAATGAAAAAGTGAATTAATTAAGAGGGGAAGGAAATGGTGAATGAAGATGAGGAAGGATATGATGAGGGAAGACTGGAAGATCTGCGGCCACTTAGTCCATCACTCGTTGTACCGTAAGTTTCCGAGGACAATGTACCAAGATTGTGTGTGTGTGTCCGGTGGAAGGAGAGAGAGAGAGAGAGAGAAGAGAGAGAGAGAGAGAGAGAGAGAGAGAGAGAGAGAGAGAGAGAGAGAGAGAGAGAGAGAGAGAGGACGTAATATTATACAATAGGGAAGTAGCTACGTAGCCTATACAAAAAATGACAGCCAGATAAACAAAAAAACATGTATACACAACACACACACACACACACACACACACACACACTAATTTCACCACTACAAACACCACCATTAAACCCCTCCCCCACCACCCCTCCATGCACCACTACCACCAACACTATATTAATACCACCACCACCAAAACCAACACCACCACCACCACTAAAACCATCACCACCATCACTAAATCCCCCCCTTCCTCCCCCCCCCACCCACCACTAAAACCATCACCACCATCACTAAACCCCCTCTTCCCCCCCCCCACCACCACCAACACCATCACCACCATCACTAAACCCCCCCTTCCCCCCCCACCACCACCAACACCATCACCACCACTAAACCCCCCCCCCCCTGCCCCACCACCACCACTATCACCATCCAACCCCACCACTAAAACCATCACCACCATCACTAAACCCCCTCTCCCCCCCCCCCCACCACCACCACCAACACCATCACCACCATCACTAAACCCCCCCCTTCCCCCCCCCACCACCACCAACACCATCACCACCACTAAACCCCCCCCCCTCCCCACCCACCACCACTATCACCATCCAACCCCACAACTACCCCCCCCCCCCCCCTCTCTCTCTCTCCCGGCTCAGAATGGCTAATGATATGACGTTTTTTTTTTTACAGGTTCAGAGACCACAGACTTCCTGGAAGGCAGTCAGTCATATGTTTGGGCCGAACTGGAGGATAATCATTACTCCAAACTATGACACGAAACAGATGAGCTCGAGGTTTACTTTATGGGGTTTTGTGTTTCGTAGCATCTTTTGGAGGAATCAGCCCCAATCAAATATCCACCGACACTTTCCTTCCATCGTGCAAATAAATTAGTATCATATCAAAATATAATCATACAACAACACCCTTACGTCAACTCATCCAACCCCCTCAATTATTATTATTATGTTGTCCTGCAAAATCATACATGTGTTGTTCTTTATTACCAAGATATTTACTACGATGGAAGGAAAGTGT
>JAWQEG010008532.1:0-32500 GCA_033782935.1 Petrolisthes cinctipes
GGTCTTACCTTGTGAAACTCCGTATAGTCTGTCCAGGTTAGGTCCGGGTATAGTCTGCTATGGTTAGGTCCCGATAGTCTGCAATGGTTCAGATTAGGTTAGGTTAGGTCGGGTCGGGTCGGGTTGGGTTGGGTTAGGTTGGGATTGGTTTGGTTAGGCTTGGTTTGGTTGGGTTAGCTTAGGTTAGGTTGGGTCGGGTTAGGTTAGGATTGGTTTGGTTAGGTTAGGTTGGGTTAGGTTGAGTTGGGTTAGGTTGGGTTAGGTTGGGTTTGGTTTGGGTTGGTTTGGTTTGGTTTGGTTAGTTAGGTTGGGTTGGGTTGGGTTAGGTATGTATGGCTAAAACAGGATATTTGCACAATAAATGGATGTTAAAATTAAACTAATCACATGAAAAAAATTGAATTATTCACTTAAAAAAATCTTGGAAAAGCTATATTTTGTCTGAAAATCTCACACGTGCAGCTCGGAAAATTTACCCAATTAAAAAAAAAATAAAAAATTGAAATACGAGTACTAAAATCAACCGGTAATTATCTATTCTATTGTTATTTTCTATTACAATGTTTTTACCTTCTATATTCACAAATTCACAACATTCTAAAACACTTTCCTTCAGAAATGCCCCATATCGGTAAATATTGAAAGAATTACCGTTATTGTGTACGGTTTTCTTACCTTCATTACCCACTTATTTAGACAATTCTAAGACTATTTTCTTTTATGGTATTTCTTCCTCAAATGCCCCATTTCCAAGATAGGGCATATTCAAATGGGGCATTTTGAAATTAGCCTGACCTTACCTAGCCTAACCTAGACCACAGCAGACTACTGGGACCTAACCTGGGCAAATTACTGGGAAATAACTGTGATAAAGTACAGGAAATGACCCAGGGAAAAATACCCGGTAATTCTTTCAATAAATACCCACTTTTCTTAACATTTCCAAGTTAGGTCATATTCAAATATAGCATTTAGAAATTAGTATGACCTTACATGACTTAACATAACCTAACCTAAACTGCAGTAAACTACCGGGACCTAACCCGGGCAAAATACCGGGAACTAACCGTGGTAAAATACGGTAAATATTGAAAGAATTACCATTACTGCGTACGGTTTTTCTACCTTCATTACCCACTTATTTAAACCATTCTAAGACTATTTTATTCTATGGCATTTCCAAGATAGGGCATATTCAAATTTTGAAATTAGCATGACCTAACCTAGACTGCGGCAAGCTACCAGGACCTAACCTGGGCAAACTACCGGGAAATAACCATGGTAAAGTACAGGAAATGCAAAATACTGGGACCTAACCAAATCTGGCAACACTGCTACAAAACGGTAATTTTTTCAATAAATACCGTACCAACTTTTCTTCGGAAATGCCCCATTTCCAAGTTAGCTAATATTGAAATTAGCCTGACCTTACCTGACCTAACCTAGACTTCGGCAAGCTACCGGACCTAACCTGACCTAACCTAACCTAGACTGCGGCAAACTACCGGGACCTAACCTGGGCAAACTACCGGGAAATAACCGTGGTAAAGTACAGGAAATGACGGTATTTTTACAGAAAACCTGGGTTCACTAGTACGTAAATATTAGTATGTTTTACCACTAATTAGGACCATTCTAAGACACTTTTCATCAATGGTGTATCTCTCGGAGATGCCCCGTTTTCATACCCCAATACAAACATGGGGGAGAGCCTGGGAATCCGGGGTTTTGGGTGGGGGAAAACACGCATTTCACTGTGGTTCTGCCTATATAATTGACTTCCTACCGTTATTTTCGTTGCTTTTCGTTATATTCCACGTTATTCAAGACGCATGCAATATTGGGGGTGCGTTGGATGAAGCTAGTTTCAGGTGGGGAGATTGGTTCTCTTGTGTTTACGTTTGATATGTTTTCACTACAATTATAGTCTTTTCATAGTTGTAAATGTTACAATATTCACGCTACTTTTGGCTGGTTTGGCTATATTTGCCCTATTATATTTTGTATTGGCAATATTGTCTATGAGCGTCCTACTCTTTTTATGGAAATTTCCATATCCAGGATGTTACATTGTTGCCATCTAGTGTCTACTCCTGTCATTAATTCCTTGATATCACTGTGTTGCCATCTTGTGGTTACTCTGTAAATTATTGGTAATGGAAGTGCAGTGTTACCACATCCATCTACATCCCGGGATATTTACTCGGTCACTTTATTAATTGTACAACGGTTTTATGCCCAGGTTAGGTCCCGATAGTTTGCCCAGGTTAGGTCCCGGTAGTCTGTTGTGGTCTAGGTTAGGTCAGGTCAGGTTAGGTAACACTAATTCCCAAAATAACCATTTGATTTAACATTTTATTGGAGATCTGGCAATTGTGGGATTTTATTCGATGCCGATAGCCATCCACTTATTATGTACATTACCAATTCCTCATTTTCATAGCCATTTGGGCTACAAATGTGCACCTGAACACGTGTTATTATTCACTGGGTAATTTCATTATGTTACTTTTTATTATCTTTCCTTATTTTTGGTTAGGTTTGTTATGCTTTGCTTTGGTTTGTTTGGGTTAGGTTAGGTTAGGTTAGGTTTTGTTTAGTAAGGATATGTAGGGGTCGGTAGGATTTGGCTATAATTCTACTTCTTTTCATAGTATTGGGTGCTTCTCTTTGTTATTTTGAGTTAGTACCACTGCTTATAGCCTTGGAAATTTTGGCCCTCTGCTGGCTACTCTAAATATTAATATGTGCATTACCATCTACTAATTTTTATAGCCATTTGGGCTACTTTTGTGCACATGAACACGTGTTTTCATTCTAAGAGTATTTATATTATGTATCTATATTTTTACTTTTGTTTTGTTATGTTACTTTATTTTGGGCTTTAATTGGTTATTTAGTGTAGGGCGAAATATTGTTAGGTTATGTTTGGGTGGGATAGGTACGGTGTGGCTATCATTTTACTTTTTTGGCTGCTTTTCCATTTATTTTTGAGTTTGTAATGCTGCTGTATGGAAAACTGGGTCACGTGATTATCCCCTATAAATAGGACGTTAGAGCGTGGGTCTTTCTCTTTCAGTTGCTCACTATGGAACACTTGTGTGCCGGTTGTCGTCCTCTATTCTACGAAATTATAGCAAGCCATTTTAGAAATAACGAGACCAGTATAACTTTATTTCAAAATCACGGTGTCTTACCAACTGATCTCAAGTGTCCTAATTGCGGTAACAATTGTTGTTTAACACATGATAACCTTTTTCGTTGTTATCACACAACTCTAATAGCAAAGACAAAGAGAAGAAGACGTTGTGGATTTTCTGTGTCGTCATTTAAAGGCTCATTTTTAGACCATTCACACATCGAACCCTGGAAAGTGCTGTGTTTTATTAACGTATTTTGTGATAAGAGTTTTTCACACATCCAGACTATCAAAAACTTGAGCATAAACAGCAAAACTTCTGTCGATTGGAGAAGTTTCTGTAGTGAAGTGTGCGAGAAATGGCTAACATCTCAACCCCCTATAGGTGGTCCTCATATAACAGTTGAGATTGATGAAACCCTTGTTGTCAGACGGAAACACAACGTCGGTCGTGTTTTGTCTCAAGTGTAGGTGTTTGGAGGAATTGAAAGAGTCTCCAAGAAAAAATTTATTATCCCGCTCTTAGACGATGCGACTCAACCACTTCCACGGAATAAAGAAACTCTTATTCCACTAATAAAACTTTTTATATTGCCTGGCACTACCATTTGCTCTGATTCTTGGCGTGCATACAATTCTCTCGAGGACGAGGGCTATCGACATTGGTGTGTAAATCACAGCATTAATTTTGTCGACCCGGTTAATACTGAAATACACACACAAAACATAGAGAGATTGTGGAGAGACGTTAAGGAACATATTAAACGACCAGGAATCAAAGCCAAGTATTTGAGACAATATATTGCAAGATATATATTTCTAGACCAACACGAAGATCTTGCGTTTCATCAATTCCTTCTGGAGGCTGCAAAACTCTATCCGCCCCAACCGTGTTCGTCCGCCATTACCACATGATTCAGACGACTCAGATATCTCCTCTGATCACAACAATCCCACACCATCCACATAATTTCTGTAAGGTATGTTATTTATTGTTTATTCAACATTCTTTACCCTTTATTTTGTCCATTTTTATACACATATTATTATATATATGTCATTCCTACATATACATTGTGTACACATGTTGGTAACGCTGCTACTTGGGCTGTATTGGTATTATATTGCAACGTTCTCGAACACTTGGAATTTTTTTTTTATCATTAACTATTTTATTTACGGTTGGAAGTGTATAATTATGGCATTAACATAGTGCTATGCGTGTTTTCCCCCACCCAAAACCCCAGATTCCCAGGCTCTCCCCCATGTTTGTATTGGGGTATGAAAACGGGGCATATTTCGATAACGGGGCATATCCAATAAATACTCCATAGGTTGGAACTGTATTATAAAGGCAAAACCATAGTGTATAGCGTGTTTTCCCCCACCCAAAACCCCGGATTCCCAGGCTCTCCCCCATGTTTGTATTGAGGTATGAAAACGGGGCATCTCCGAGAGAAACACCATAGATGAAAAGTGTCTTAGAAAGGTACTAATTAGGGTATTTATTGAAAGAATTACCGTTTTGTAGCAGTGTTGCCAGATCCGGCTAGGTCCCAATACTTTGGCCCGGTCATTTTCTGTACTTTACCACGGTTATTTCCCGGTAGTTTGCCCAGGTTAGGTCCCGGTAGTCTGCCCAGGTTAGGTCCCGGTAGTCTGATGCGGTCTAGGTTAGGTTAGGTCAGGTCAGGTAAGGTCAGGCTAATATCAAAATGCCCCATTTGAATATGCCCTATCTTGGAAATGGGGCATTTGCGGAGAAAATGCCATAGAAGAAAATAGTCTTAGAATGGTCTAAATAAGTGGGTAATGAAGGTAGAAAAACTGTACCCAATAACGGTAATTCATTCAATATTTACCCTAATTAGTGGTAAAACATACTAATATTTACGTATTAGTGAACCCAGGTTTTCTGTAAATTTACCGAAATGACTAGGGCAAAATACTTGGTCCTAGCCGGATCTGGCAACACTGTTACAAGATGGCAATTCTTTCAATAAATACCCAAAACTGCAATTGCCTAGAATCTAAATAAATACCAAACATTACCATGATTTACCCATATAGTAATAGTGGTGGTAGTAGGGTAGAAGTGGTGGTGGTAGTAGTAGTGGTAGTAGTGATAGTAGTAGTAGTAGTAGTGGAAGAAAGATTGGAGGGAGAAGAATTTATACACTTGGAGATTGGAGAACACTGGGGTATTTATTGAAAGAATTACCGTTTTGTAGCAGTGTTGCCAGATCCGGCTGGGTCCCAGTATTTTACCCCCGTCATTTATTGTACTTTATCACGATTATTTCCCGGTAGTTTGCCCAGGTTAGGTCACGGTAGTCTGCCCAGGTTAGGTCCCGGTAGTCTGATGCGGTCTAGGTTAGGTTAGGTCAGGTCAGGTAAGGTCAGGCTAATTTCAAAATGCCCCATTTGAATATGCCCTATCTTGGAAATGGAGCATTTGCGGAGGAAATGCCATAGAAGAAAATAGTCTTAGAATGGTCTAAATAAGTGGGTAATGAAGGTAGAAAAAACGTACTCAATAACGGTAATTCATTCAATATTTACCAAAACTGGTTATTGAAGGGATTGGAGGATTTAGAGGGAATACTAGGGACATTTGAGGAGAGATTAGAGGATTGGAGGAAACACTGGTGAGAAGATTGGAGCAATTTGGAGGCCTCAGAGAGAAGAAATTCGATGAAATACCTTAATAATTGGGTTGAAAATACCTTAGATGAAACCAAATTACCTCAACATGGAGAGATTAGAGGATTGGAGAGACTGGATGGTTTGGAGGAAACACCGGAATGAAGATTGGTTCGATCGCCAACAACAGAGGGAAGAAATTCGTAAAATACCTTAAAAATTGGGTTGAAAATACCTTAGATGGAACCAAATTACCTCAACATAAATTAAACCTTTGACAAACGGTATACATTTCCATGTTTTTATAATAGTATTAACTTTGAAAGTATTTTAATAGTATTAATTTTCTTTCACAACGACCCAGGAAATAAATAACGAAGGAATTTTCATAAAAATTACTTTAGATAGGAGAAATTTTATCTTAAATAGCACCAAACTAGGCTAATTTAGAGTAATTACCTTAGAAATGACAACACTGACAAAAGTAGCAATGCTGATAGGGACTACGATTGTTAACTATTATTATTATCATTATTATTACAATTTATTTATTTATTTATCTAATTATTGGGTTCTATATATTTCTTCGTATTGATTTATATATATTTCTCTTGTTATAATACTCTTATTGCTGTTATTATTGTTATTATAATTACTTTTTACATTCATCATCTCAACGGCGGCCATCATGGATAGTGACGTCATTATTGCCGTGTCGTGAAATCAGTGTTGCCAAGTCAGAGGCCGCGACTCGTGTAAAAACTGAAATTGTTCCTAATTTACTCAAGTTTTGGTGTTTCTCGGGTTAGTTTTGTATATTTGCCATAGAATATAAGTACCTTACACTTCCATTAGGTTATTTGTTGTGGAAATATAACAAATAGTAAGCCTACTATTGGAAATAAGATATAATAAGTGTATACAAATGGTAAAGGAACGATCAAGGAGCTACTAGGGTTTTGGGGGGGTTTTGGGGGGTGCGGGGAGTTTTGGGGGGTGTCGCGAGTTTTTTTTTGGGGTGCGGGAGTAGGGGGACAGGCTTGGGGGATATTTAGGGGTGTGTGGGGTGTTTTGGGGGGTTCGGGGGGGGGGAGTTTGGGAGGTAAGGAAATAGGGGGACAGACTTGGGGTGGGTAGAAAGCCTGTTCCCTATTCCTGCACCCCCATAACCCCCCCCCCCCAGCATGTCCCCCATTGCCTCACATGGAGGTATAATATGTGGAGACTACATCCCAGCTAGGCCTTCTCTTCACAAATTTAAGGGGGTGCGGGAATAGGGAGCCAGGCTTGGGGGAGTTTAGGGAGGTGCGGGTTTTTGTGGGGGGGTGCAGGAATAGGGAGACAGGCTTGGGGGGGGGTAGAAAGCCTGTCCCCTACTCCCACATCACCCTAACCCCTCCCCCCAGCCTGTCCCCTAACTCCCGCACCCTCCAAAACCCAGCCAACCCCCCCAAAAACCCCCGCACCCCCCTAAGCCTGGCCTCTTATTCCCGCAACCCCTTAAATACATTATTTAAGACTACAATGCACACAATCACATTGATCAATAACACAACATACTGTACACTCTTTGAGAGCACTGTGGCAAACCCCAGTTGAGGCCATGGCCTTCCTCAGGAGCTCAGGGCTGCTTCACCAGACACCTTGAGGCACTTCAACAACAACAAACTGATATGAAATTTTTTGTTAGATGACATGACATGAAATGACATTTATATATAGCATTTTTTAGTAAAATCAAATAAAGTATACAGTAAGTATGTTATGGCAAGATATATAACAGTAAACATAGTCCTCCACAGGGCTAGAATAAAGATTGTTGTAGGATCTGGTAACTTTCTAGTGGATTTGATGAGATCTGCCCACATGGATTAAAATTAATCCATGTGAGGTTTTTTCACTGGTGTGTGGACCGCCAGCACACAGGGGGTGCATTTCCCTTTGCATGCAGCAGTGTAAACTCCCTCCCCCTTATGGTCCCTTCAGGGCTGGTCTCATGGAAGGTGCGGCCCCACTTGTAGCTCTTGTAACGTGGACTTGGGCCCACACCACTGGCTGTGGGATCAAAGACCTTCCCACCAATGAGGCCCCCAGACTCCCTGGTCCAGTAAGCTGTGGTCCCATTTCCCTGGGATGTGCTTTGGTAGCCCAGGCATATAGGGACATACGGACATATAGGGACATACAGACTCCCTGGTCCAGTAAGCTGTGGTCCCATTTCCCTGGGATGTGCTTTGGTAGCCCAGGCATATAGGGACATACGGACATATAGGGACATACAGACTCCCTGGTCCAGTAAGCTGTGGTCCCATTTCCCTGGGATGTGCTTCGGTAGCCCAGGCATATAGGGACATACAGACATATAGGGACATACAGACTCCCTGGTCCAGTAAGCTGTGGTCCCATTTCCCTGGGATGTGCTTCGGTAGCCCAGGCATATAGGGACATACAGACTCCCTGGTCCAGTAAGCTGTGGTCCCATTTCCCTGGGATGTGCTTCGGTAGCCCAGGCATATAGGGACATACAGACTCCCTGGTCCAGTAAGCTGTGGTCCCATTTCCCTGGGATGTGCTTCAGTAGCCCAGGCATATAGGGCCAGCCCCTCCTTTATTTTAATTTGTTTTTTTCACTGAGACCAGAGTGTACCAGGGGTCTGTGGGGCAGGAGGCCATTCTGTCCCGGGAGAACATCAACAATAACAGTAAACATAGTTTGGAATGAATATATACAGTACAACTGTACTAGCCCCTGGCTAGTACAGTGGTAACGCGTTGGCCTCGCATCCGTGAGGTCGGCAGATCGAGCCTCGCCCAGGTCCGAGAGTTTAAAACTGTTTACTGGGGGGTTACTGCCATGGCTGGGCACCATGGTGGGGAGTTGGGCTTGCCTGGCTGACGTTCGGGAGAGTATCTCATCAGAGATAGTGCCAGAACTGAAACCCTGCAACTTTAACTTTAACTATGGCTGATAGTGCTGGACCAGGGTCCAGCTGAGTGAGTGCTGAGTGTGTGTAGCTCTGTATTGGCTCAATATGTTCTCTCTGCGGGAAAAATTGAGTGGGAACCATTAGACTTGCCACCCTCTGGTGCTGGCTGGTGTGTGACCTCAGCACCCTGATATGCTTGTGGCTGGAGAACACCATTCTCGTGTCTCTCACAGCCTCACACGGGGGGAGCCTAAATCCTGCCAGGTGCTGTACCTCTTGTACCTGTGTCTTGTGGAAGACCACCAGAGCAGCAACATCCTGGTGGTGCTCCAATGTGTCCAGGGCAGGTATATCCTGTGAGGGAGGAGGGCAGCTGTTGTTCTCCATCAGTCCCTGCACTCGTCACTCCACTTTATTGAGAATCCACAGGTGTGTTGCAGTGCTGGACATCCCACTATCTCAGCAAGCAACATTTATGATAAACAGTCAATCCAAGCCAATATTGTCACATTTTTTGCAATGGGATGTGTGACACAGGTGGACGCTGCATTTTAGTCTCTTTTATTTCACATCCTTCTCAAATATATATTGTTATAAAGTTCTCACCTCACGTGTGGAATATTATAATATCACTACGATCCCTTTTCACACATCCATAGGCAGGGATAATGGTTAAAAAAATGAGAAATTACTTCTGATCCTGACCAACATTTCATTACAGGTAAGAATAATGAAAACTATACTTTGTTATTGTGATCTTTCAAGGTTAACATATAGGCTATAAGGGGAAACTTATCATATCCTAGTCTGACTTTCACCAACCAAAACAAGTAAGCTAACAGTAGTTGGGTCAGGAAATACTACCACACCAAATTCTCAATATTCTCTGGTGAATGTAATAATTAAATAAAGATTATGATAAATGTCTCACAGAGTTTCTTAAACTAAATCAAGGTTTAGGAAATTAATGGAAAAATGTTGCCAAGTAAAAGGTTAGGGGTAAGTTTAGGGTAAGTAATTACCTCTAAAACCTGACTGAAAATAATATATAATATTATTTAGAGAACTTATCATTATCAAAATGATAAGAATGAGTGGTAATCTGGTATGTGGATATGGTAATTTACTGATAGTACAGTAATGTACACTTCAATACTACTCTACTGTACTGTACTTACAAATCTTAAGTACAGTATACCCATCTTACAAAATGTTTCCATTATTCACTCTTTGAAGTTAATTTTCTGGAATATACTGTACAGTACTTTGCCTAAGGACATTATTGTGATATTATTGTTTAACATATAATTTATAGAAATAATATTATTTAGAAAACCAATGGGTAGCATATGTATTTAACTTCTTTTACAAGACTTGGTATGTAAACACATCTATGTAGCATTATTGGAACCGTGCCAGATTACAATGGAGACTGCCCACATGACCACTTTCATTTGAGCCTTCTGAAGTTTCTATGTTTATACAATGGTTGAGGCATAACATAACAATTATTATTAATAATCCCCTTGTCTCTTTCCTTCTCAGGAGCGGGAATAGGGGGACAGGCTTAGGAGGGGTTTGGGGGGTGCGGGAATAGGGGGACAGGCTTGGGGTGGATAGAAAGCCTGTCCCCTACTCCCGCACCACCCTAACCCCCCCCCCAAGCCTGTCCCAGACTCCCACACTCCCCAAAAATTCCTGCACCCCCCTAAACCCCCCTCCAAGCCTGTCCCCCTATTCCCGCACCCTCTTAATTAATACAAAAACACGAAAAAGATATTTCTACACCTCAGAAATAGGCCTTAAATATCCAGTACAGTACAGTACAGTACAGTACCATACCTTGCTTTGAAAATTCAAACACAGACGTTAGTGACTCAGTCTAATGGAAATTTTAAAATGATGACTCTGGCTACACCACCTCTCCCTATTCTGTAGTCAAGTAATAGATATACTGTATAGCATTAATATTCACACAAAAACATATTTTAAGGACTCTAGGAAAAAATAACAGACTTCTCATAGAGTCCTTAAAATATGTTTTTGTGTGAATATTAATGCTATACAGTATATCTATTACTTGACTACAGAATAGGGAGAGGTGGTGTAGCCAGAGTCATCATTTTAAAATTTCCATTAGACTGAGTCACCAACGTCTGTGTTTGAATTTTCAAAGCAAGGTATGGTACTGTACTGTACTGTACTGGATACTTGAGGCCTATTTCTGAGGTGTAGAATTTTTTTTTCATGTTTTTCTATTAATTAATAGCCTCTTTGGAAGTTGTTGAAGTTTTTTCTGGCCTTACATGTAACTGGACCTGGAGGTGATAATATGGCAAGCTGTTTTTTCATCTCCATATCTGCCTCCACATTCCCTTCCTGAATTTCCTCTAATTAGTTATTTAAGCTGCTTATGACCATTTCTATAATAATTCCTATATGAAGACAAATTTTATTATAGCGTTCCCCCTTCATGCATTGTGCTGCAACTTTGTTCACTCAGAAACAGACAGAAATCTCATTACCTGTTCATCAAAGTTTCATACAGATCAAAGTATGTCAAAAACATACATAACTTTAAAAAACATATGATAATTGTGTTTTAAAATACGGGACATTACGAGCTTGACTCAATCCTGTAAAGATACAAATAGGTAAGAACAAATAGGTAAGAACAAATAGGTAAGAACAGTTGGTGACAATTCTGGCTGAGGCAGTTACCGTCAACGCTCAGTGGTGAGTTCCATTCAAAGTTTTCCTTTTCTTTAATATAAGTATTTTTGATGGAACTCACAACTGATAGTATGAGGTTACCGTCTCACCCTGAGTTCATAGAACCAGCACCAAATAATATTTATCATTAAATGTAAGGTTGCTAACATTGTTCAAAGATGGATACCTTAACCTAACCTAATTTAATATTAACCTAACCTAATTTAATTTAATATTAACCTAACCTAATTTAATATTAACCTAACTTAATTTAATTTAATATTAACCTAACCTAATTTAATTTAATATTAACCTAACCTAACCAGTAAACCCTTTACTAATGGGAGTGATCTATTTAACAATTCCCTTTAGTAATAAAATTGTTTTTATGTTTTCACTGTTTATCTGATATTAATTTCCTTCATTTCCCCCAACAATATTGACCCTGATAGATGGCATTGAGGGCATGAAGTAAATCAGGGAAAGAGTGGGGTTGAAACACGGCTTTAGAATATGTGCATCATGATAAACAACTGATGAAAGCGAGATGTGATGAATCCATACGTGTGATAGGCTGAAAACTATGACGTCATCCGCCCAACCAACCATGACGTCATTATCCAGTGCCTATTTACACCCGTTTACTCCCGGATGTGTTTTATTTACCGAAATATATTTAATTCCCAAACATGGTTATTCAATATAATAATCCTCCCGGTTACATTTTACCAACTCTAATAGATAATCACCATCTGAATACGTTATATTTTGAACCATTCCAAAACCTGATTATTCAATATACAATTCCTCACAGTTAATATTATCCAACTCTAATAGATCATATTTAGGACAATTCTAGGAAACTTTTTTGGTAAATATTGAAATTATTACCGTTATTGTGTACGGCTTTTCTACCTTAATTACCCACTTATTTAGACCATTCTAAGACTATTTTCTTCTATAGCATTTCCTATGCAAATGCCCCATTTCAAAGATAGGGCATATTCAAATGGGGCATTTTGAAATTAGCCTGACTTTACCTAACTTAACCTAGACCGCATCAGACTACCGAGACCTAACCCGGGCAAATTACCGGAACCTAACCCGGGCAAACTACCGGGACCTAACCCTGGGCAAACTACCGGGACCTAACCCGGGCAAACTACCGGGACCTAACCCGGGCAAACTACCGGGAAATAATGAGTAATAAAAAACAATTGGTAATTATCTATTCTATTGCCATTTTCTAATACAATTCTAAAACACTTTTCTTCAGAAATGCCCCATTTCCAAGTTAGGTCATATTCAAATATAGCATTTTGAAATTAGTATGACCTAACCTAAACTGCAGTAAACTACCGGGACCTAACCTGGGCAAACTACCGGGAACTAACCGTGGTAAAATACGGTAAATATTGAAAGAACTGCCGTTATCATGTATGGTTTTTCTACCTTCATTACCCACTTATTTAGACCATTCTAAGACTATTTTCTTCTATGGTGTTTCTCTCGGAGATGCCTCGTTTTACAAACATAATTTGGAAATTTAAGCTAACCTAACCTAACCTGGACCACAGCAAACTACCGGGACCTAACCTGGGCAGACTACCGGGATATAACCGATGTAAACTATCATAAAGTAACCGGGACATATTCCCGGGACCTAACCAGATGTGGTAACACTGCGCGATCATACACAAACAAATATATACACACATATGCATATTACAATGGTTATGTCCAGTAGAGAGAGAGAATGTGTGTGTGTGTGTGTGTGTGAAAAACATACACATATATGGATACAGAGAAATACACACTCACACACACAGAAATAAATAATAATAATAATAATGTAGTGTTTGTAATGAATTTGTGTACAGTAAACCCTCATTATTGGCTGGGTTTAAGGGTGTGTAATGTACAGTTGGCAAAAAAAGTTTCGTTACCATCCTTTTAACAGTGCGATGTAATGTTGGTACACCTGACTGTGGAGTCAAGTGTGACGTGAAGGCCACCCAGGCACACCTTCCCTGTCCTTCCCTGCCCCAGGCACTCCTTCCCTGTCCCAGGCACACCTACCCTGCCCTTCCCTGCCCCAGGCACTCCTTCCCTGTCCCAGGCACACCTTCCCGGTCCTTCCCTGCCCCAGGCACACTTTCTCCTCCCCAGGTACACCTTCCCTGCCCCAGGCACACCTTCCCTGTCCTTCCCTGCCCCAGGCACACCTTCCCTGTCCTTCCCTGCCCCAGGCACACCTTCCCTGTCCTTCCCTGCCCCAGGCACACCTTCCCTGTCCTTCCCTGCCCCAGGCACACCTTCCCTGTCCTTCTCTGCCCCAGGCACACCTTCCCTGCCCCAGGCACACCTTCCCATACTTATAGGGGCTAGAAAAACATCTTGCCATATTATCACCTCCAGGTCCAGTTAAATGTAAGGCCAGAAAGAACTTCAACAACTTCAAAAGGGGCTATTAATTAATAGAAAAACATAAAAAAAAAATGTCTACACCTCAGAAATAGGCCTCAAATATCCAGTACAGTACAGTACAGTACAGTACCATACCTTGGTTTGAAAATTCAAACACAGACATTTTAAATATTATAAGGGGAGGGTTATTTTATTATATAATTTCTGGAATGTGCTGTGATTTGTATGAAACTGAAAAACAGGTGTTGAGATGTGTGTGTGCTGTAAGTGTAGACAATTGGAGGACAATGTAGCCTCCTTCACACCCTGGTGACTCAGTCTAATTATTTATTTATTTTTTAATCAGCAAATGAACACTTCTAAAATATTTTAAAAACTGTGCTGTGAAAAACCTGGCCAGGGCTGTATGTGTGTATGTAGGGGGGGGGGGAGGGGCATCATGGAATATAGTCCTAAGGTGTACTGGAAGGAACACAGGCTTCACTCCAGTACTGAGGCCCAATAAGGGGGAGGATGCTTGGGCTCTGTTTACCCATAAACAATGAAATGAACATCTACTAAAACTTATCAGATATAACTGTGGGAAGAGGGCATGAGGAGAGCTGAGAAGGGAAACAACACACAAAATCCTAGTTCAAATTTCCTTGTAACAGAGCAAGGCACACCTTTCCGTTCCTTCCCTGCCCCAGGCACACCTTTCCGGTCCTTCCCTGCCCCAGGCACACCTTTCCGGTCCTTCCCTGCCCTAGGCACACCTTACCGGTCCTTCCCTGCCCCAGGCACACCTTTCCGGTCCTTACCTGCCCAAGGCACACCTTCCGGGTCCTTCCCTGCCCCAGGCACACCTTACCGGTCCTTCCCTGCCCCAGGCACACCTTACCGGTCCTTCCCTGCCCCAGGCACACCTTACCGGTCCTTCCCTGCCCCAGGCACACCTTACCGGTCCTTCCCTGCCCCAGGCACACCTTTCCGTTCCTTCCCTGCCCCAGGCACACCTTACCGGTCCTTCCCTGCCCCAGGCACACCTTACCGGTCCTTCCCTGCCCCAGGCACACCTTTCCGTTCCTTCCCTGCCCCAGGCACACCTTACCGGTCCTTCCCTGCCCCAGGCACACCTTACCGGTCCTTCCCTGCCCCAGGCACACCTTTCCGTTCCTTCCCTGCCCCAGGCACACCTTACCGGTCCTTCCCTGCCCCAGGCACACCTTACCGGTCCTTCCCTGCCCCAGGCACACCTTACCGTTCCTTCCCTGCCCCAGGCACACCTTACCGGTCCTTCCCTGCCCCAGGCACACCTTCCAGTCGTCATTATAATTTCTATCGTCGCCACTATCATTTCTATCGTCGCCACTATCATTTCTATCGTCGCCACTATCATTTTTATCGTCGCCACTATCATTTCTATCGTCGCCACTATCATTTGTATCGCGCTCATTATCATTCCCTTTTAAGATCTAACAGTTCCCTTGTAAGGCCTAACAATTCCCTTTCAAAGCCTAACAATTCCCTTTCAAAGCCTAACAATTCCCTTTCAAAGCCTAACAAATCCCTTTCAAAGCCTAACAATTCCCTTTCAAAGCCTAACAAATCCCTTTCAAAGCCTAACAAATCCCTTTCAAAGCCTAACAAATCCCTTTCAAAGCCTAACAATTCCCTTTCAAAGCCTAACAATTCCCTTTCAAAGCCTAACAAATCCCTTTCAAAGCCCAACAAATCCCTTTCAAAGCCTAACAAATCCCTTTCAAAGCCTAACAATTCCCTTTCAAAGCCTAACAATTCCCTTTCAAAACCTAACAATGCCCTTTCAAAGCCTAACAATTCCCTTTCAAAGCCTAACAATACCCTTTTAAGGCTAACAATTCCTTTTTAAAGCCTAACAATGCCCTTTTTAAGTCTAACAATTCCCTTTCAAAGCCTAACAATTCCCTTTCAAAGCCTAACAATTCCCTTTCAAAACCTAACAATGCCCTTTCAAAGCCTAACAATTCCCTTTCAAAGCCTAACAAATCCCTTTCAAAGCCTAACAATTCCCTTTCAAAGCCTATCAATTCACTCTCTCTCTCTCTCTCTCTCTCTCTCACATACAAAGATGCTTCTCTCTCTCTCTCTCTTAACCTAACCTAACCTAACCTAAACTGTGGCTATCTTCGGGACCTAACTTAATATCCTTCGGGATCTTTAAAAATTAAATAGATCTCGTGAATAGGAGCTAAAAGTATCCCGATTGGGTGGGTCAAGCGTATTGTACACAACTGCCTGTTGGATCTTCCGTAATTTTTCCAAGGATATCTGGTAACACTGTCCGCCCAACCTCAGTTCGTCCCTCCACTACAGAAATGTCGTATCTTAAAATTGAAATATCTAGCAGAGAATACATTTCCAGGAGATAATTCCACTGAGCATTGATAAAGGTAACCGAACCCTACCTAACACAACCTAACCTAACCAGTAGTTCGCCGGCACAGATAATACC
This sequence comes from Petrolisthes cinctipes, assembly GCA_033782935.1. NCBI lineage: Eukaryota > Metazoa > Arthropoda > Malacostraca > Decapoda > Porcellanidae > Petrolisthes > Petrolisthes cinctipes. Next base: position 16,322 of record JAWQEG010008532.1, read on the forward strand.
AATATTAGCTAAATAAATAAATAAATAAATAAATAAAGCAAAGAAACATTTATATATATATAATTATAAGGAATATAAATATGTATATCAAAGACAGAATACCACAATTACTAAACCGAAACAATCCATATTTTACATTTTTTTAAACATGTCTTCAATAACAAGGAATTATGATTTATTAAAGCCTTATTATTGTATAAGGTAAGTGTATAATTAATAATAATGTATAAACAATAATAATTATTCGTATTACAATGAAATATATATAATAAACCTAACCTAACCTAACCATGTAAAGTTAATAATGTTTTAATAATGTTTAATAATTATTTACTAATAATTTATTTTGATATATATATTATAATTAATTAAATAACATTATTAAATAACATTATTAAAATATTATTAACTTTACGTGGTTAGGTTAGGTTTATAATACAATTGTAATACACATTATAATTATTGGTTATACATTATTATTAATTATACACTTACCTTGTGTAATGATGAAGATTTAATAAATCATAATTCCTTGTTATTGAAGACATGTTATAAAAAAACTGTAAAATATGGATTGTTTCGGCTTTAGTAATTGTGGTATTCTATCTTTGATATATATATTAATATTCCTCATAATTATATATCATTATATAATGTTATAGAGTTATAAGGTAATCATTTGTTAATAATATTAAGCTATAAATTAACTATAACACAGTTCAATACACACAGTAAACATTGGCTATTAATTAACCAATGTATTAATATGTTATAACAGTTATTTATACTTATGTTATGTTATTATTATTATCAGCAGATATTAGTAATTACATTACTCAACCTACATAATTATAAATAGACATATATATAAAGTTATAACGAAAAAAATAATGTAAACAAACCGTTTTTAGCTGCTTCTCTGGGCAACTCCACTTTGGTGCTGTTGAAAACACAGAGTGAGATTATCACCACCAACACCACAGGTTGGTTGTGGTTGTCTCACTCTCCATGTAGTCTGTGTTTTCAACAGCACCAAAGTGGATTTGCCCAGAGAAGCAGTTTTGTATAGCCTATTAGTAAATAATCAATTATTTGTAAATAATTTAATACTACCAAAGGTTCTTAAAGAGCCCATTTAATTTTATAATTGGTGTGTTGCCAGCGTTTTATAGCCACGTTTGATAGATTTTGACAATACTAACAGAGGTTCTTAGCCCGTTTAATTTGGTAATTGCAATCAGAGGCCAGCATTTCATCGGCCAATCAGAGGCCAGCATTTCATTGGCCAATCAGAGGCCAGCATTTCCTCGGCCAATCAGAGGCCAGCATTTCCTCGGCCAATCAGAGGCCAGCATTTCCTCGGCCAATCAGAGGCCAGCATTTCCTCGGCCAATCAGAGGCCAGCATTTCATAAGCCAATCAGAGGCCAGCATTTCCTCGGCCAATCAGAGGCCAGCATTTCCTCGGCCAATCAGAGGCCAGCATTTCCTCGGCCAATCAGAGGCCAGCATTTCATAAGCCAATCACAGGCCAGCATTTCATCGGCCAATCAGAGGCCAGCATTTCATCGGCCAATCAGAGGCCAGCATTTCATCGGCCAATCAGAGGCTAGCATTTCATCGGCCAATCAGCGGCCAGCATTTCATTGGCAAATCAGAGGCCAGCATTTCACTGGCCAATCAGAGGCCAGCATTTCATCGGCCAATCAGAGGCTACCATTTCATTGGCCAATCAGAGGCCAGCATTTCATCGGCCAATCAGAGGCCACCATTTCATCAGCCAATCAGAGGCCAGCATTTCATCGGCCAATCAGAGGCCAGCATTTAATCCATTGGCCAATCAGAGGCCAGCATTTCATTGGCCAATCAGAGGCCAGCAATTCCTTGGCCAATCAGAGGCCAGCATTTCATCTACCAATCAGAGGCCAGCATTTCATCAGCCAATCAGGGGCCAGCATATCATCGGCCAATCAGGGGCTTGCATATCATCGGCCAATCAGCGGCCAGCATTTCATCGGCCAATCAGAAGCCAGCATTCCATCGGCCAATCAGAAGCCAGCATTTCATCGGCCAATCAGAGGCCAGCATTTCAACAGCCAATCAGAGGACAGCATTTCATAGGCCAATCAGAGGCCAGCATTTCCTCGGCCAATCAGGGCCAGCATTTCCTCGGCCAATCAGAGGCCAGCATTTCCTCGGCCAATCAGAGGCCAGAATTTCATCAGCCAATCAGAGGCAAGCATTCATCGGCCAATCAGAGGCCAGCATTTCATCGGCCAATCAGAGGCCAGCATTCCATCGGCTAATCAGAGGCCAACATTCCATCGACCAATCAGAGGCCAGCATTTCATCGGCCAATCAGAGGCCAGCATTCTATCGGCCAATCAGAGGCCAGCATTTCATTGGCCAATCAGAGGCCAGCATTTCATCGGCAAACCAGAGGCCAGCATTTCATCGGCCAATCAGAGGCCAGCATTTCATCGACCAATCAGAGGCCAGCATTTCATCAGCCAATCAGTGGCCAGCATTTCATCGGCCAATCAGATGCCAGCACCCCATCGGCCAATCAGAGGCCAGCATTCCATCGGCCAATCAGAGACCAACATTCCATTGACCAATCAGAGGCCAGCATTTCATTGGCCAATCAGAGGCCAGCATTCCATCGGCCAATCAGAGGCCAGCATTTCCTCGGCCAATAAGAGGCCAGCATTTCCTTGGCCAATCAGAGGCCAGCATTTCAACGGCCAATCAGAGGCCAGCCTTTCAATGGCCAATCAGAGGCCAGCATTTCATTGGCCAATTAGAGGCCAGCATTTCATCGGCCAATCAGAGGCAAGCATTTCATCGGCCAATCAGAGGCCAGCATTTCAACGGCCAATCAGATGCCAGCATTTCATCGACCAATCATAGACCAGCATTTGATTGGCCAATCAGAGGCCAGCATTTCATCGGCCAATCAGAGGCCAGCATTTCATTAGCCAATCAGAGGCCAGCATTTTATCGGCCAATCAGAGGTCAGCATTTCATCGGCCAATCAGAGGCCAGCATTTCATCGGCCAATCAGAGGCCAGCAATTCTTCGGCCAATCAGAGGCCAGCATTTCTTCGGCCAATCAGAGGCCAGCATTTCATCGGCCAATTAGGGGACAGCATTTCATCGGCCAATCAGAGGCCAGCATTTCATCGGCCAATCAGAGGCCAGCATTTCATTGGCCAATCAGAGGCCAGCATTTCATCAGCCAATCAGAGGCCAGCATTTTATCGGCCAATCAGAGGCCAGCATTATTAATAATTAATTATTAAACATTATATATATATTAAGGTTGAGGTTGAGGTAGGAGTAGAGGTTAGGATAGAGGTTGAGGTTGGGGCTGAGGTTGAGATTGGAGTTGAGGTTGAGGTTTGGATTGAGGTTTGATTTGAGGTTGGAGATGAGGTTGTGGTTTAGGTTGAGGGTGGAATTGAGATTGATGTTGAGGTTGGGGCTGAGGTTTATGTTAGAGTTGAGGTTGAGGTTTGGATTGAGGTTTGGGTTGAGGTTTGGGCTGAGGTTGAGGTTGAGGTTTGGTTTGAGATTTGGGTTGAGGTTTGGGCTAAGGTTGAGGCTTGGATTAAGGTTTGGTTAGAGGTTGGAATTGTGGTTGAGGTTGGGATAGAGGTTGAGGTTGAGGTTTGGGTTGAGGTTGGGATTGAGGTTGAGATTGTAATAAAGGTTGAGGTAGATGTTGAGATTTGGATTGAGGTTGAGGATTGAGTTGAGGTTGAAGTTTTGGTTAAGGTTGGGATAGAGGTTGAGGTTGATATTGGGGCTGAGGTAGAGGTTGGAGTTTAGGCTGAGGTTTGGATTGAAGTTTGGGTTGAGGTTAGGGCTGAGGTTGAGGTTGAAGTTAAGGTTAATATTGAGGTTTGGGTTGAGGTTGGGATTGAGATTGAGGTTGAGATATAGGTTAAGGTTAAGGTCGGGGCTGAGGTTGGAGATGAGGTTGAGGTTGAGGTTTGGATTGAGGTTTGGGTTGAGGTTAGGTTAGGTTAGGTTAGGTTTGAGGTTAGGTTAGGTTAGGTTTGAGGTTAGGTTAGGTTAGGTTTGGTTAGGTTTGAGGTTAGGTTAGGTTAGGTTAGGTTTGAGGTTAGATTAGGTTAGGTTAGGTTTGAGGTTAGGTTAGGCTAGGTTTGAGGTTAGGTTAGGTTAGGTTTAAAGGTTAGGTTAGGTTAGGTTAGGTTTGAGGTTAGGTTAGGTTATGATAGGTTTGAGGTTATGTTAGGTTAGGTTAGGTTTGAGGTTAGGTTAGGTTAGGTTTGAGGTTAGGTTAGGTTAGGTTTGGTGTGAGGTTAGGTTAGGTTAGGTTTGAGGTTAGGTTTGGTTAGGTTAGGTTTGAGGTTGGGTTAGGTTAGGTTAGGTTTGAGGTTAGGTTAGGTTAGGTTAGGTTTGAGGTTAGATTAGGTTAGGTTAGGTTTGAGGTTAGGTTAGGTTAGGGTAGGTTTGAGGTTAGGTTAGGTTTGAGGGTAGGTTAGGTTAGGTTAGGTTTGAGGTTAGGTTAGGTTAGGTTAGGTTTGAGGTTAGGTTAGGTTAGGTTTGAGGTTAGGTTAGGTTAGGTTAGGTTTGAGGTTAGATTAGGTTAGGTTTGAGGTTAGGTTAGGTTAGGTTTGAGGTTAGGTTAGGTTAGGTTAGGTTTGAGGTTAGGTTAGGTTTGAGGTTAGGTTAGGTTAGGTTAGGTTTAAGGTTAGGTTAGGTTAGGTTAGGTTTGAGGTTAGGTTAGGTTAGGTTTGAGGTTAGGTTAGGTTAGGCTAGGTTTGAAGTTAGGTGAGGTTAGGTTAGGTTAGGTTAGGTTTAAGGTTAGGTTAGGTTAGGTTTGAGGTTAGGTTAGGTTAGGTTTGAGGTTAGGTTAGGTTAGGTTTGAGGTTAGGTTAGGTTAGGTTAGGTTTGAGGTTAGGCTAGGTTAGGTTAGGTTTGAGGTTAGATTAGGTTAGGTTTGAGGTTAGGTTAGGTTAGGTTTGAGGTTAGGTTTGGTTAGGTTAGGTTTGAGGTTAGGTTTGGTTTGGTTAGGTTTGAGGTTAGGTTAGGTTAGGTTAGGTTTAAGGTTAGGTTAGGTTAGGTTAGGTTTGAGGTTAGGTTAGGTTAGGTTTGAGGTTAGGTTAGGTTAGGTTTGAAGTTAGGTGAGGTTAGGTTAGGTTAGGTTAGGTTTAAGGTTAGGTTAGGTTAGGTTTGAGGTTAGGTTAGGTTAGGTTTGAGGTTAGGTTAGGTTAGGTTAGGTTTGAGGTTAGGTTAGGTGAGGTTAGGTTAGGTTAGGTTAGGTTAGGTTAGGTTAGGTTAGGTTAGGTTTGAGGTTAGGTTAGGTTAGGTTAGGTTTGAGGTTAGGTTAGGTTAGGTTAGGTTTGAGGTTACGTTAGGTTAGGTTAGGTTTAAAGTTAGGTTTGGTTAGGTTAGGTTTGAGGTTAGGTTAGGTTAGGTTAGGTTTGAGGTTAGGTTAGGTTAGGTTAGGTTTGAGGTTAGGTTAGGTTAGGTTTGAGGTTAGGTTAGGTTAGGTTAGGTTTGAGGTTAGGTTAGGTTAGGTTAGGTTTGAGGTTAGGTTAGGTTAGGTTTGAGGTTTGAGGTTAGGTTAGGTTAGGTTTGAGGTTAGGTTAGGTTAGGTTAGGTTAGGTTAGGTTAGGTTAGGTTTGAGGTTAGGTTAGGTTAGGTTAGGTTTGAGGTTAGGTTAGGTTAGGTTAGGTTTGAGGTTAGGTTAGGTTAGGTTAGGTTTGAGGTTAGGTTAGGTTAGGTTTAAGGTTAAGTTAGGTTAGGTTTGAGGTTAGGTTAGGTTAGGTTAGGTTTGAGGTTAGGTTAGGTTAGGTTAGGTTTGAGGTTAGGTTAGGTTAAGTTAGGTTTGAGGTTAGGTTAGGTTTGAGGTTTGGTTAGGTTTGGTTAGGTTTGAGGTTAGGTTAGGTTAGGTTAGGTTTGAGGTTAGGTTAGGTTAGGTTTGAGGTTAGGTTAGGTTAGGTTAGGTTTGAGGTTAGGTTAGGTTAGGTTAGGTTTGAGGCTAGGTTAGGTTAGGTTTGAGGTTAGGTTAGGTTAGGTTTGAGGTTAGGTTAGGTTTGAGGTTAGGTAAGGATTGATTTGAGGTTAGGTTAGGTTAGGTTAGGTTTGAGGTTAAGTTAGGTTAGGTTAGGTTTGAGATTAGGTTAGGTTAGGTTAGGTTTGAGGTTAGGTTAGGTTAGGTTATGTTTAAGGTTAGGTTAGGTTAGGTTAGGTTTGAGGTTAGGTTAGGTTAAGTTAGGTTTGAGGTTAGGTTAGGTTAGGTTAGGTTTGAGGTTAGGTTAAGTTAGGTTTGGTTTGAGGTTAGGTTAGGTTAGGTTAGATTTGAGGTTAGGTTAGGTTAGGTTAGGTTTGAGGTTATGTTAGGTTAGGTTAGGTTTGAGGCTAGGTTTGGTTAAGTTAGGTTAGGTTTGAGGTTAGGTTATGTTAGGTTAGGTTTGAGGTTAGGTTAGGTTACGTTAGGTTTGAGGTTAGGTTAGGTTAGGTTTGAGGTTAGGTTAGGTTAGGTTAGGTTTGAGGTTAGGTTAGGTTAGGTTAGGTTTGAGGTTAGGTTAGGTTAGGTTTGAAGTTAGGTTAGGTTAGGCTAGGTTTGAGGTTAGGTTAGGTTTGAGGTTAGGTTAGGATAGGTTAGGTTTGAGGTTAGGTTAGGTTAGGTTTGGTTTGAGGTTAGGTTAGGTTAGGTTAGGTTTGAGGTTACGTTAGGTTAGGTTAGGTTTAAGGCTAGGTTTGGTTAGGTTAGGTTTGAGGTAAGGTTAGGTTAGGTTAGGTTTGAAGTTAGGTTAGGTTAGGTTTGAGGTTAGGTTAGGTTAGGTTTGAGGTTAGGTTAGGTTAGGTTAGGTTTGAGGTTAGGTTAGGTTAGGTTAGGTTTGAGGTTAGGTTAGGTTAGGTTTGAGTTTAGGTTAGGTTAGGTTTGAGGTTAGGTTAGGTTAGGTTAGGTTTGAGGTTAGGTTAGGTTAGGTTTGAGGTTAGGTTAGGTTAGGTTAGGTTTGAGGTTAGGTTAGGTTAGGTTAGGTTTGAGGTTAGGTTAGGTTAGGTTAGGTTTGAGGTTAGGTTAGGTTAGGTTAGGTTTGAGGTAAGGTTAGGTTAGGTTTGAGATTAAGTTAGGTTAGGTTTGAGGTTAGGTTAGGTTAGGTTAGGTTTGAGGTTAGGTTAGGTTAGGTTAGGTTTGAGGTTAGGTTAGGTTAGGTTAGGTTTGAGGTTAGGTTAGGTTAGGTTAGGTTTGAGGTTAGGTTAGGTTAGGTTAGGTTTGAGGTTAGGTTAGGTTAGGTTAGGTTTGAGGTTAGGTTAGGTTAGGTTTGAGGTTAGGTTAGGTTGGGTTAGGTTTGAGGTTAGGTTAGGTTAGGTTAGGTTTGAGGTTAGGTTAGGTTAGGTTAGGTTTGAGGTTAGGTTTGGTTAGGTTTGATGTTAGGTTAGGTTAGGTTTGAGGTTAGGTTAGGATTGAGGTTAGGTAAGGATTGGTTTGAGGTTAGGTTAGGTTTGAGGTTAGGTTAGGTTAGGTTAGTTTTGAGATTAGGTTAGGTTAGGTTAGGTTTGAGGTTAGGTTAGGTTAGGTTATGTTTAAGGTTAGGTTAGGTTAGGTTAGGTTTGAGGTTAGGTTCGGTTAAGTTAGGTTTGTGGTTAGGTTAGGTTAGGTTAGGTTTGAGGTTAGGTTAGGTTAGGTTTGGTTTGAGGTTAGGATAGGTTAGGTTAGATTTGAGGTTAGGTTAGGTTAGGTTTGAGGTTATGTTAGGTTAGGTTAGGTTTGAGGCTAGGTTAGGTTAGGTTAGGTTAGGTTTGAGGTTAGGTTAGGTTAGGTTAGGTTTGAGGTTAGGTTAGGTTATGTTAGGTTTGAGGTGAGGTTAGGTTAGGTTAGGTTTGAGGTTAGGTTAGGTTAGGTTAGGTTTGAGGTTAGGTTAGGTTAGGTTAGGTTTGAGGTTAGGTTAGGTTAGGTTTGAGGTTAGGTTAGGTTAGGTTAGGTTTGAGGTTAGGTTAGGTTAGGTTAGGTTTGAGATTAGGTTTGGTTAGGTTAGGTTTGAGGTTAGGTTAGGTTAGGTTAGGTTTGAGGTTAGGTTAGGTTAGGTTAGGTTTGAGGTTAGGTTAGGTTTGAGATTAGGTTAGGTTAGGTTAGGTTTGAGGTTAGGATAGGTTTGGTTAGCTATGAGGTTAGGTTAGGTTAGGTTAGGTTTGAGGTTAGGTTAAGTTAGGTTAGGTTTGAGGTTAGGTTAGGTTTGAGGTTAGGTCAGGTTAGGTTAGGTTCGAGGTTAGGTTAGGTTAGGTTAGGTTCGAGGTTAGGTTAGGTTAGGTTAGGTTCGAGGTTAGGTTAGGTTAGGTTAGGTTCGAGGTTAAGTTAGGTTAGGTTAGGTTCGAGGTTAGGTTAGGTTAGGTTAGGTTGAGGTTAGGTTAGGTTAGGTTGAGGTTAAGTTAGGTTAGGTTGAGGTTAGGTTAGGTTAGGTTGAGGTTAAGTTAGGTTAGGTTAGGTTCGAGGTTAGGTTAGGTTAGGTTTGAGGTTAGGTTAGGTTAGGATAGGTTCGAGGTTAGGTTAGGTTAGGTTAGGTTCGAGGTTAGGTTAGGTTAGGTTAGGTTCGAGGTTAGGTTAGGTTAGGTTAGGTTCGAGGTTAGGTTAGGTGAGGTTAGGTTCGAGGTTAGGTTAGGTTAGGTTAGGTTCGAGGTTAGGTTAGGTTAGGTTCGAGGTTAGGTTAGGTTAGGTTAGGTTCGAGGTTAGGTTAGGTTTGGTTAGGTTTGAGGTTAGGTTAGGTTTGGTTAGGTTTGAGGTTAGGTTAGGTTAGGTTCGAGGTTAGGTTAGGTTAGGTTAGGTTTGAGGTTAGGTTAGGTTAGGTTAGGTTTGAGGTTAGGTTAGGTTAGGTTAGGTTAGGTTAGGTTTGAGGTTAGGTTAGGTTAGGTTAGGTTCGAGGTTAGGTTAGGTTAGGTTAGGTTCGAGGTTAGGTTAGGTTAGGTTAGGTTTGAGGTTAGGTTAGGTTAGGTTTGAGGTTAGGTTAGGTTAGGTTAGGTTTGAGGTTAGGTTAGGTTAGGTTTGAGGTTAGGTTAGGTTAGGTTTAAGGTTAGGTTAGGTTAGGTTTGAGGTTAGGTTAGGTTAGGTTTGAGGTTAGCTTAGGTTAGGTTTGAGGTTAGGTTAGGTTAGGTTAGGTTTGAGGTTAGGTTAGGTTATTTTTGAGGTTAGGTTAGGTTAAGTTTGAGGTTAGGTTAGGTTAGGTTTAAAGTTAGGTTAGGTTAAGTTTGAGGTTAGGTTAGGTTAGGTTTGGTTAGGTTAGGTTAGGTTAGGTTAGGTTAGGTTAGGTTTGAGGTTAGGTTAGGTTAGGTTTGAGGTTAGGTTAGGTTAGGTTAGGTTTGAGGTTAGGTTAGGTTAGGTTAGGTTTGAGGTTAGGTTAGGTTTGGTTTGAGGTTAGGTTAGGTTAGGTTTGAGGTTAGGTTAGGTTAGGTTTGAGGTTAGGTTAGGTTAGGTTTGAGGTTAGGTTAGGTTAGGTTTGAGGTTAGGTTAGGTTAGGTTAGGTTTGAGGTTAGGTTAGGTTAGGTTAGGTTTGTGGTTAGGTTAGGTTAGGTTCGAGGTTAGGTTAGGTTAGGTTAGGTTCGAGGTTAGGTTAGGTTAGGTTCGAGGTTAGGTTAGGTTAGGTTAGGTTCGAGGTTTGGTTAGGTTAGGTTAGGTTCGAGGTTAGATTAGGTTAGGTTAGGTTCGAAGTTAGGTTAGGTTAGGTTAGGTTCGAGGTTAGGTTAGGTTAGGTTAGGTTCGAGGTTAGGTTAGGTTAGGTTTGAGGTTATGTGAGGTTAGGTTTGAGGTTATGTGAGGTTAAGTTTGAGGTTATGTGAGGTTAGGTTTGAGGTTATGTGAGGTTAGGTTTGAAGTTATGTGAGGTTAGGTTTGAGATTATGTGAGGTTAGGTTTGAGTTTATGTGAGGTTAGGTTTGAGGTTATGTGAGGTTAGGTTTGAGGTTATGTGAGGTTAGGTTTGAGGTTATGTGAGGTTAGGTTTGAGGTTATGTGAGGTTAGGTTTGAGGTTATGTGAGGTTAGGTTTGAGGTTATGTGAGGTTAGGTTTGAGGTTATGTGAGGTTAGGTTTGAGGTTAGTTTAAGTTAGGTTAGGTTTGAGGTTAGGTTAGGTTTGAGGTTAGATTAGGTTAGGTTATTTTTGAGGTTAGGTTAGGTTAGGTTAGGTTTGAGGTTAGGTTAGGTTAGGTTTGAGGTTAGGTTGGTTAGGTTAGGTTTGAGGTTAGGTTAGGTTTGAGGTTAGGTTAGGTTAGGTTAGGTTTGAGGTTAGGTTAGGTTAGGTTAGGTTTGAGGTTAGTTTAGGTTAGGTTAGGTTTGAGGTTAGGTTAGGTTAGGTTAGGTTTGAGGTTAGGTTAGGTTAGGTTTAATGTTAGGTTAGGTTAGGTTAGGTTTGAGGTTTGGTTAGGTTAGGTTAGGTTTGAGGTTAGGTTAGGTTAGGTTTGAGGTTAGGTTAGGGTTAGGTTAGGTTTGAGGTTAGGTTAGGTTAGGTTTGAGGTTAGGTTAGGTTAGGTTAGGTTTGAGGTTAGGTTAGGTTAGGTTTGAGGTTAGGTTAGGTTAGGTTTGAGGTTAGGTTAGGTTAGGTTAGGTTTGAAGTTAGGTTTGGTTAGGTTAGGTTTGAGGTTAGGTTAGGTTAGGTTAGGTTTGAGGTTAGGTTAGGTTTGAGGTTAGGTTAGGTTAGGTTAGGTTTGAGGTTAGGTTAGGTTAGGTTAGGTTTGAGGTTAGGTTAGGTTAGGTTAGGTTTGAGGTTTGGTTAGGTTAGGTTAGGTTTGAGGTTAGGTTAGGTTAGGTTAGGTTTGAGGTTAGGTTAGGTTAGGTTTGACGTTAGGTTAGGTTAGGTTAGGTTTGAGGTTAGGTTAGGTTAGGTTAGGTTTGAGGTTAGGTTAGGTTAGGTTAGGTTTGAGGTTAGGTTAGGTTAGGTTAGGTTTGAGGTTAGGTTAGGTTAGGTTAGGTTTGAGGTTAGGTTAGGTTAGGTTAGGTTTGAGATTAGGTTAGGTTAGGTTAGGTTTGAGGTTAGGTTAGGTTAGGTTTGAGGTTAGGTTAGGTTAGGTTAGGTTTGAGGTTAGGTTAGGTTTGAGGTTAGGTTAGGTTAGGTTAGGTTTGAGGTTAGGTTAGGTTAGGTTAGGTTTGAGGTTAGGTTAGGTTAGGTTAGGTTTGAGGTGATGTTAGGTTAGGTTAGGTTTAAGGTTAGGTTAGGTTAGGTTAGGTTTGAGGTTTGGTTAGGTTAGGTTAGGTTTGAGGTTAGGTTAGGTTAGGTTAGGTTTGAGGTTAGGTTAGGTTAGGTTAGGTTTGAGGTTAGGTTAGGTTAGGTTAGGTTTGAGGTTAGGTTAGGTTAGGTTAGGTTTGAGGTTAGGTTAGGTTAGGTTTGAGGTTAGGTTAGGTTAGGTTTGAGGTTAGGTTAGGTTAGGTTAGGTTTGAAGTTAGGTTAGGTTAGGTTTGAGGTTAGGTTAGGTTAGGTTAGGTTTGAGGTTAGGTTAGGTTAGGTTTGAGGTTAGGTTAGGTTGGGTTAGGTTAGGTTTGAGGTTAGGTGAGGTTAGGTTTGAGGTTATGTGAGGTTAGGTTTGAGGTTATGTGAGGTTAGGTTTGAGGATATGTGAGGTTAGGTTTGAGTTTATGTGAGGTTAGGTTTGAGGTTATGTGAGGTTAGGTTTGAGGTTATGTGAGGTTAGGTTTGAGGTTATGTGAGGTTAGGTTTGAGGTTATGTGAGGTTAGGTTTGAGGTTATGTGAGGTTAGGTTTGAAGTTATGTGAGGTTAGGTTTGAGGTTATGTGAGGTTAGGTTTGAGGTTATGTGAGGTTAGGTTTGAGGTTATGTGAGGTTAGGTTTGAAGTTATGTGAGGTTAGGTTTGAGGTTATGTGAGGTTAGGTTTGAGGTTATGTGAGGTTAGGTTTAAAGTTATGTGAGGTTAGGTTTGAGGTTATGTGAGGTTAGGTTTGAGGTTATGTGAGGTTAGGTTTGAGGTTATGTGAGGTTAGGTTTGAGGTTATGTGAGGATAGGTTTAAGGTTATGTGAGGTTAGGTTTGAGGTTATGTGAGGTTAGGTTTGAGGTTATGTGAGGTTAGGTTTGAGGTTATGTGAGGTTAGGTTTGAGGTTATGTGAGGTTAGGTTTGAGGTTATGTGAGGTTAGGTTTGAGGTTATGTGAGGTTAGGTTTGAGGTTATGTGAGGTTAGGTTTGAGGTTATGTGAGGTTAGGTTTGAGGTTATGTGAGGTTAGGTTTGAGGTTATGTGAGGTTAGGTTTGAGGTTATGTGAGGTTAGGTTAGGTTAGGTTAGGTTATGTTAGGTTAGGTTAGGTTAGGTTTGAGGTTAGGTTAGGTTAGGTTAGGTTTGAGGTTAGGTTAGGTTAGGTTTAAGGTTAGGTTAGGTTAGGTTAGGTTTTAGGTTTGGTTAGGTTAGGTTAGGTTTGAGGTTAGGTTAGGTTAGGTTTGAGGTTAGGTTAGGTTAGGTTAGGTTTGAGGTTAGGTTAGGTTAGGTTAGGTTTGAGGTTAGGTTAGGCTAGGTTAGGTTTGAGGTTAGGTTAGGTTAGGTTAGGTTTGAGGTTAGGTTAGGTTAGGTTTGAGGTTAGGTTAGGTTAGGTTAGGTTTGAGGTTAGGTTAGGTTTGAGGTTAGGTTAGGTTAGGTTAGGTTTGAGGTTAGGTTAGGTTAGGTTAGGTTTGAGGTTAGGTTAGGTTAGGTTAGGTTTGAGGTTAGGTTAGGTTAGGTTAGGTTTGAGGTTAGGTTAGGTTAAGTTTAAGGTTAGGTTAGGTTAGGTTATGTTTGAGGTTTGGTTAGGTTAGGTTAGGTTTGAGGTTAGGTTAGGTTAGGTTTGAGGTTAGGTTAGGGTTAGGTTAGGTTTGAGGTTAGGTTAGGTTAGGTTAGGTTTGAGGTTAGGTTAGGTTAGGTTAGGTTTGAGGTTAGGTTAGGTTAGGTTTGAGGTTAGGTTAGGTTAGGTTTGAGGTTAGGTTAGGTTAGGTTAGGTTTGAAGTTAGGTTAGGTTAGGTTAGGTTTGAGGTTAGGTTAGGTTAGGTTAGGTTTGAGGTTAGGTTAGGTTTGAGGTTAGGTTAGGTTAGGTTAGGTTTGAGGTTAGGTTAGGTTAGGTTAGGTTTGAGGTTAGGTTAGGTTAGGTTTGAGGTTTGGTTAGGTTAGGTTAGGTTTGAGGTTAGGTTAGGTTAGGTAAGGTTTGAGGTTAGGTTAGGTTAGGTTTGAGGTTAGGTTAGGTTAGGTTAGGTTTGAGGTTAGGTTAGGTTAGGTTAGGTTTGAGGTTAGGTTAGGTTAGGTTAGGTTTAAAGGTTAGGTTAGGTTAGGTTAGGTTTGAGGTTAGGTTAGGTTAGGTTAGGTTTGAGATTAGGTTAGGTTAGGTTAGGTTTGAGGTTAGGTTAGGTTAGGTTTGAGGTTAGGTTAGGTTAGGTTAGGTTTGAGGTTAGGTTAGGTTTGAGGTTAGGTTAGGTTAGGTTAGGTTTGAGGTTAGGTTAGGTTAGGTTAGGTTTGAGGTTAGGTTAGGTTAGGTTAGGTTTGAGGTTAGGTTAGGTTAGGTTTAAGGTTAGGTTAGGTTAGGTTAGGTTTGAGGTTTGGTTAGGTTAGGTTAGGTTTGAGGTTAGGTTAGGTTAGGTTAGGTTTGAGGTTAGGTTAGGTTAGGTTAGGTTTGAGGTTATGTTAGGTTAGGTTAGGTTTGAGGTTAGGTTAGGTTAGGTTAGGTTTGAGGTTAGGTTAGGTTTGAGATTAGGTTAGGTTAGGTTAGGTTTGAGGTTAGGTTAGGTTAGGTTTGAGGTTAGGTTAGGTTAGGTTAGGTTTGAGGTGATGTTAGGTTAGGTTAGGTTTAAGGATAGGTTAGGTTAGGTTAGGTTTGAGGTTAGGTTAGGTTAGGTTAGGTTTGAGGTTAGGTTAGGTTAGGTTAGGTTTGAGGTTAGGTTAGGTTAGGTTAGGTTTGAGGTTAGGTTAGGTTAGGTTTGAGGTTAGGTTAGGTTAGGTTTGAGGTTAGGTTAGGTTAGGTTAGGTTTGAAGTTAGGTTAGGTTAGGTTTGAGGTTAGGTTAGGTTAGGTTAGGTTTGAGGTTAGGTTAGGTTAGGTTTGAGGTTAGGTTAGGTTGGGTTAGGTTAGGTTTGAGGTTAGGTGAGGTTAGGTTTGAGGTTAGGTGAGGTTAGGTTTGAGGTTATGTGAGGTTAGGTTTGAGGATATGTGAGGTTAGGTTTGAGTTTATGTGAGGTTAGGTTTGAGGTTATGTGAGGTTAGGTTTGAGGTTATGTGAGGTTAGGTTTGAGGTTATGTGAGGTTAGGTTTGAGGTTATGTGAGGTTAGGTTTGAGGTTATGTGAGGTTAGGTTTGAAGTTATGTGAGGTTAGGTTTGAGGTTATGTGAGGTTAGGTTTGAGGTTATGTGAGGTTAGGTTTGAGGTTATGTGAGGTTAGGTTTGAAGTTATGTGAGGTTAGGTTTGAGGTTATGTGAGGTTAGGTTTGAGGTTATGTGAGGTTAGGTTTAAAGTTATGTGAGGTTAGGTTTGAGGTTATGTGAGGTTAGGTTTGAGGTTATGTGAGGTTAGGTTTGAGGTTATGTGAGGTTAGGTTTGAGGTTATGTGAGGTTAGGTTTGAGGTTATGTGAGGTTAGGTTTAAGGTTATGTGAGGTTAGGTTTGAGGTTATGTGAGGTTAGGTTTGAGGTTATGTGAGGTTAGGTTTGAGGTTATGTGAGGTTAGGTTTGAGGTTATGTGAGGTTAGGTTTGAGGTTATGTGAGGTTAGGTTTGAGGTTATGTGAGGTTAGGTTTGAGGTTATGTGAGGTTAGGTTTGAGGTTATGTGAGGTTAGGTTTGAGGTTATGTGAGGTTAGGTTTGAGGTTATGTGAGGTTAGGTTAGGTTAGGTTATGTTAGGTTAGGTTAGGTTAGGTTTGAGGTTAGGTTAGGTTAGGTTAGGTTTGAGGTTAGGTTAGGTTAGGTTTAAGGTTAGGTTAGGTTAGGTTAGGTTTTAGGTTTGGTTAGGTTAGGTTAGGTTTGAGGTTAGGTTAGGTTAGGTTTGAGGTTAGGTTAGGTTAGGTTAGGTTTGAGGTTAGGTTAGGTTAGGTTAGGTTTGAGGTTAGGTTAGGTTAGGTTAGGTTTGAGGTTAGGTTAGGTTAGGTTTGAGGTTAGGTTAGGTTAGGTTAGGTTTGAGGTTAGGTTAGGTTTGAGGTTAGGTTAGGTTAGGTTAGGTTTGAGGTTAGGTTAGGTTAGGTTAGGTTTGAGGTTAGGTTAGGTTAGGTTAGGTTTGAGGTTAGGTTAGGTTAGATTAGGTTTGAGGTTAGGTTAGGTTAAGTTTAAGGTTAGGTTAGGTTAGGTTAGGTTTGAGGTTTGGTTAGGTTAGGTTAGGTTTGAGGTTAGGTTAGGTTAGGTTTGAGGTTAGGTTAGGGTTAGGTTAGGTTTGAGGTTAGGTTAGGTTAGGTTAGGTTTGAGGTTAGGTTAGGTTAGGTTAGGTTTGAGGTTAGGTTAGGTTAGGTTTGAGGTTAGGTTAGGTTAGGTTTGAGGTTAGGTTAGGTTAGGTTAGGTTTGAAGTTAGGTTAGGTTAGGTTAGGTTTGAGGTTAGGTTAGGTTAGGTTTGAGGTTAGGTTAGGTTTGAGGTTAGGTTAGGTTAGGTTAGGTTTGAGGTTAGGTTAGGTTAGGTTAGGTTTGAGGTTAGGTTAGGTTAGGTTTGAGGTTTGGTTAGGTTAGGTTAGGTTTGAGGTTAGGTTAGGTTAGGTTAGGTTTGAGGTTAGGTTAGGTTAGGTTTGACGTTAGGTTAGGTTAGGTTAGGTTTGAGGTTAGGTTAGGTTAGGTTAGGTTTGAGGTTAGGTTAGGTTAGGTTAGGTTTGAGGTTAGGTTAGGTTAGGTTAGGTTTAAAGGTTAGGTTAGGTTAGGTTAAGTTTGAGGTTAGGTTAGGTTAGGTTAGGTTTGAGATTAGGTTAGGTTAGGTTAGGTTTGAGGTTAGGTTAGGTTAGGTTTGAGGTTAGGTTAGGTTAGGTTAGGTTTGAGGTTAGGTTAGGTTTGAGGTTAGGTTAGGTTAGGTTAGGTTTGAGGTTAGGTTAAGTTAGGTTAGGTTTGAGGTTAGGTTAGGTTAGGTTAGGTTTGAGGTTAGGTTAGGTTAGGTTTAAGGTTAGGTTAGGTTAGGTTAGGTTTGAGGTTTGGTTAGGTTAGGTTAGGTTTGAGGTTAGGTTAGGTTAGGTTAGGTTTGAGGTTAGGTTAGGTTAGGTTAGGTTTGAGGTTATGT